>PVJL010002028.1:176659-220941 GCA_004026885.1 Lyroderma lyra | reverse complement strand
CTGTGCGCGTGGGAAGGACGCGGGGGGGGCTATGCGCACGGGAAGGACGCGGGGGGGGGGCTGTGCGCGCGGGAAGGACGCGGGGGGGGGCTGTGCGCACGCGGGAAGGACGCGGGGGCCATGTGTGAGCCGGGGTTAAGTGGGGCACAGCGAGCCTCTGACCCGACTATGTATTTATACATGACGTGTGTTTATCCTACCACGGTCACTTTTTAGTTTGGGCTTGATTTTTCTGATACCTTCCCTTCTTATGCTTCATCCATTATTTGCTCAGATATGATCATGTTACTACCATCTTAAATACGAGGGCTGTCCAGAAACAGTGCAGCCGTAAATGCCTCTGTTTTCCATATTACATGACTGGATACTTGCCGGACAGCCCTCGTGTGTAAATTTGTAAAGTTTATGATTTGCTTTAAATCTCATTCTCAATTACCAATAATGTTTCCCATTGGGAAATCATCAGCTGTGTAAGTACGGACGAGCTTGTCAGCACGCTGTGCAGCGGTGTCGTCAGTGAGCATCTCCTCTCCTGGAGCACCTGCCCTCCGCACCTGCAGCCTCAGCTCGGGCCTTCACGCACCCGCTGTCGTTTTGCTCCTGTTTTCTCTGTTCTGCTTTGTCTTCTAAACTTTTCATTGAATTTTATTTTTTTGCAGTCAAATTTGATTTTCCATAAATTCTTTCATCCATTACCTTTGGAAATCATTCTAAAGATAGTAATTGGGGGATTTTTTTTGGGGGGGGGGGTTGTTCCCTGGCTGGGACTTGAACCCAGGCCATGGCTTTGAGAGCACTGAAGCCCAGCCACTACACCACCAGGGAACCCCCAATTAGTGGATTGTGTGGATTGTGAAAGTCTGTTTCTTCCCTGAGTTCTTCCTTCTGTGCTCACGTTTTCTGTTTGCTCCTCACGCCCGTCTTTTAGGTCACATCCTTTCCTCTACCACCCAGTGCTTCTTGCATATTTGGGGCTGGGGACAGACAGGGATGGGTACTCTGTGTTAAATGGAGGCTGTGCTGTTGGGTAGGTGTGGGGTACCAGCCATCACACCGTGGGAGCCCGGAGTGCCACACACCACACTGCCTGAGGGACTGCTTCTTGGGAAGGAGAGAAAATAAGCAAGCCACCATCTTGCATTAGAGCCCTCACCTCCCCTCTGAGGTTGGAAGTTCAGTGCATTTTCTTACGGGCAAACAGGACTTGTCACAGTCTTGTTCTCTATACTCTTACAGATTCTCCTGCACTTAAAAAGCTACAGGATGACTTTCTGAAGTTTGCTAAAGACAGGAACTTGCAGGTGCTGAATTTTGTAGAAACACTGCCCACCTACATCGGTAGCATGATTAAACTGCACGTGGTACCCGTGGAATCAGCAGGTAATCTCTCTTTTGAGACTTGTTGGCCATTACATGTCAGGTTGGTGGTACCCAGCATTTAATCATGAATGTCAACTTTTATATTCAGTTTCTCAGTTTTAGGAGACAGAGTTAGAATCTGGGTCTTCATAAAACTATTACTCTTTTCAGTCATAGATTAAAATTTCTCTGCAAACATATAATATTGGCAATACTCCTCCCCTTCCTTCATTTAACTGATTAGATGGCAGAAGTTAATTGGCTAACTCTCAGCCATCAGCAGTGAACTCTGTTGCATTAATGTAAGAATACAAAGCCCTTCTATTGTATCAGCTGAAGGAGGCAATGTATTTAAAAGCTGTGTAAGAAAACCTTAAAAAAATCAGCTACAGGTGTGGAAGCTTCAGTAAATAAATGGAAGCTATATGAGGAACAATCAAGCAACAAAGATTTTGATGGAAAAAAACTAGTGTTAAAAAGCACAATCTCTGTATAATCCTGAAGTTGAGGGAAATGATCAATACCTGCTACACTGTGTAGTGTAATGTCTCCAGGCTCTTTGAGGGTAGGACCCAGATCTCAGTTCTCTTTAAAGCCTCTTCTGTGACAGTGCATAGTCACCCCCCTCACCTAAGTTCATGTCTCCAAGCTCCTGGCTGGCTCGGCAGACCCCTTTCTGTTTTTTTATGTGGGTAGCTCCCTGGCTGGGAATTGAACCCAGGCCGCAGTGTCGACAGTGCCGAAACCTAAGCCACTACACCACCAGGGAACTCCTTAGACCCCTTTCTGATCGCCTCTGAGGCTGGGGCAGGCCCTTTGGAGAGCTCCTCACAGCCAGGGATGGCCTATCTGCAGCAGCAGCCAGAGGGTTCTTTGGTTTGCACAATAAGTTCCGTCCTAACTTCGTTACATACTATCTAAATAAAATGAGAAGGACTTGGCACTCGGTGGTGGAACCTGAGAGGCTTCACCTCACAGCACTGTGCCATCAAGGTCACGGAACAACCTCTGGGTGTTTAACAAGAAGACTTTGGAAGCTTAAAGCCAAAGCAAAGCTGCTGTTGTGAAGCAGCTGCTTGTAGTGACATGGCCTTGTCAAAATTCTGTCTACACCTTCTTCATGTCACCTTGAGGCTTGTCTTCCTAGCCACCACCTGCATTCCTCACCTACCTGGTCTGATGAGGTAGGTACGAACGGCTTGTCACTTCCATCTAGGTGGGCTTTGTTAGGCTCAGCTGAACTCACACACTAAACCATCTGTTCCCCCTGCATGGAGTGACTGTGGTGGTTTGGTGTAGAATGGATCCTATGTGAGATGTTCTGTTCTTTATCAGGACAAGGGAGCTCATTATCAAGTTGATAAAAACTCCAGAAAAAGAAATGGCTAAAAGCAGCGTGGAATAACCCAGTAACAGCCTGCAAGTGTGTAAAGGCTCTGAAGACTAGTGCTCAGGCCCTGTTAAATTAGGACACAGGGCAGAATACATAGGAAGAATTTATGAAAAGTGTAAATGATGATTGTACCTATTGAGAATCCATTCCAGTATGATCTGTCAAACTTCAAGTTCCTTTATCTTTAAGAGTCTCTTATAACCAAATCAACATTTAAAACGACCTGATTGGCCTCTCTCAATATTGATGGGGTTGGGGGGAGCTTACAAATTTAAGACAGATTTTATTGACATGTTTGTTTTCTTCAGATTTAGGCATTGGAGAGCTAATTCCTGTGGATGTTAACCATTTGAACATTTGTAAGCCAAAGACAAAGGATGCTTTTTTGTACCAACGTACCTTACAGTTCATCTGTGACACTTTAGCCAAAGACCTTGGAAACTGACAGTTGTCTTCCATTTTTCCTGTGTGAACACAGTGCAAGAAACCTGGACGCTGTTCTCTTTCTGAGCTCTAAGCAATCCTGCAGACACGTGGCGTCAGCGTGGTCTGGAGTGTGTTGCAGGCAGAATATTCTGTAAAGCACAAGCAGAGGAGGGGCAAAGCGTGAAGGGCCAGACTGGGTTCTTTTAAAAGAAATTCCTGTGTGCCAGTTCATGTTCTGCAGTGTTGTCCCTGGCGACAGTGAGCAAGCTGCTATGGGTGGCAAATGCCGTTCTGCACGCGTAACGGGCTGTGGATTACACTAGAGGAGCGCTGACGGCTTCTAACGGGACAGCCATTGTCCGCTCACCATAAAAAGGCACATGGAGCGTGCCTGGAAGGGAGACGAGCCTGAACTAGATCGTAAACAACTGGTTTTGTTCTGGGTTGCCATGTGCTATAAATTTTAAAAAACACAGTGTAAATTTTTGTCTAACGTGTTAACTTTGTTAGACCTATTTGTCATCCATGGGTCAGTTCCTTGTAAGTTTTATTTTCATATTGCTGAGAACAAATATTTCTCTTTTTTAAAAAAAAATCTAGCTTATATTAATAGTAATTCTTTCCAGACTTTAGCCACCTATGCTTGTAATTTTCCCAGATGAAGTAGCTAATCTATTATTGATCAGAGATAAAACTATTCTAAGCCATTATATATATTAGCAATACTTAGTACCAAGATTCTCAGATTCTCTTTAGCTAAATAAACATACTTTTCTTTCTTGCTCATTTGGAAGTGGTATGTGAGACACATGAAATCATGTTGATCACATTTTTAAAAATAACATTCTTGAGACAAAATTCACATATAACATTCACCCTTTTAAATATACAGTTCATTAATTTTTTTTTTTTATGTTAGCATACTCACAGAGTTGTGCAGCCATCATTCAGAACATTTAATCACCCCCCAAATGACCCTGACCATCAGCGGTCGCTCCCCACCTCCTCCCTGGCAAACACTAGTTTGCTTTCTGTCTCTATAGATTTGCCTGTTTTGGACATTTCACATAAATGGAATCACACATGCCCTTCTGTCTGGTTTCTTTGTCTTAGCATAGTGTTTTTAAGGTTCATCCATGACATAGCAGTATCAGTACCTATTCTTTTTTATGGCCAAGTAATACTCCATTGTATGGATATTTATTTATGCATTTATAAGTTGATGGACATTTAGGCATTTTTTCCATTTTGGG
The DNA here is from genome assembly GCA_004026885.1 of Lyroderma lyra. Classification (NCBI taxonomy): domain Eukaryota; kingdom Metazoa; phylum Chordata; class Mammalia; order Chiroptera; family Megadermatidae; genus Lyroderma; species Lyroderma lyra. The sequence goes on along the minus strand of PVJL010002028.1, from coordinate 216,510 downwards.
GGCTCTTACGCTGCTGTGAACATTCATGTACATTTGGTTGCCGGGACATATGTTTTCCATTCTCTTGGGTATATATTAGGAGAGGAATGGCTCATGTTTAAACCATTTCAAAGGTGATGGGCATGTCTAGAAGGGGATAGTAAAATCTAAACCTGGAGTACAGCATCTGAAGGTAAACCTGGGTCATCAGTAAACCCTGTCAGCATTAAATGTTTAATTGTAAGTGTTTAATTATGCAACAACTTAACAAGTGACTTAACCACTTATTTTATTATGGAGATAGGGTAAGTGTGATAGCTAGCTAACAATACGCACTAGCTGACGGGACGACATCGGGTGGAGGGAGAAATATGTTTGGTTCATTTTCTTTTTCTGCTTTCCATGGACCATGGCAGAGAAACCAGGGTTGAAACTGTTCATTAGCTTTGAGTAATGGAATGAAACCCCACTCTTTAAAATCTCAATATAGCTGTTATAACTGTGCTTTAAACATGCAATCTGAGAACGAGATCCAGTAACTTTTTCAGGCAAGGCATAACGTTTCTTTTTAATTCTGTGAAATGGATATTCTTTTTTGTAAGATTTAAGTCAATAATGTTTTGAAAAATAATCATTGCCTGAAGAACACCAAGTATGAAAACATGGATATTTGAAATAGTTTTAAACTTAGACCATCAATAAAATGGTTCTAGTTCAATCAGCTTTGTTTAAATATCCTGTTTGTGGGGGGGGGGGGGACTTCAAATGAAGCTTCACCTGTTTACATCACCTGTAAAAAGTCACCTTAAATGATTTTATTTAGGAAGGAGACAGAATATAGGTGTTACTGAACAAACTACCTAAAGCAAATAAAGTTAAAAATGAAAAGTCAGTTTTCCTTTACAATCCTTTCACTTTTCTGAATCACATTTCCCCCAAACCTGCTAGATTAGTCGTTAACCCTAAACTCAAGGGCACTGAGGCCCCTTCACCCCAATGTTTAAACTGTCACCACGGACAGAGCCAGACGACAAAATGGAGGATCGCATTACCTTTCCTGACTGCATCTCATCCGTTCAACCGCGGTTACGCGCGGAGCGCATGGGCGCGGGATGCACGGGCGCACAGGCTGTGGGGCGCGGGGCGCACGCACGACGGCCTGCTGGGAAGGGCACGCAGTAATACAGTGCCTAGGAGTTTCAGGCATACCCTCCTGAGTTTTCATCAGTTTGTAATATAATACATTATATGATTTCAATTGACATTTGGTATAAAAATTATGTCCTTAAAAAATTTTAAACATGTTCGACAACTGTCACTATAAAGTACTTACTACAGCTGATTGTGCCATTATATTATTGGATGTTGAACACTCCCCAAAGCTAATCACTTAAAATCTATTAGAAATTTGCTTTATAAAAAAATGGCATTTTAGTAAAAATTGCCTTAATAAAGCGGAAGACACGAGTCAGTTTACTGTCAAAGAAATTATCAAACTTAAAACAAGCCATTCTTGTACAAATTTCAGCCCACTTTCAGGTTGGCCTTGGAGTTCAGAAACTGTGTCATGGACTTTAATGCCTGGTCCCAGAGTTTGGAAATGCTGAGTTTACTAGAACCTTCTGATTTTTAGTTTAGTCCAAACTTCACCTCAGGATTGTTAAGGCTAATTTATAATGAAAGCCAAATAAGCACTGGTGGCTAGGACCATTGGTGCCTGGATGTGAACGTATTCTCCAAACAAAAGGCTTTGGTCATACATACATCTATAATTTAGACTTCCAAATATTTTGACATCTGGGATTATTAGATTGAAATTTTTAGTGAGTTCTGGTCCAAGATGGTGACACGGGAGGCACCTGAATCACCTGGTCCCATGAATACCGCATGTGCAGCTGCACAGGGATGAGTCTCCTCTGAAAGCAATTCAGAAACTAGCTGGGCAGCTCCCGCCCATGGAGTGAACAAGGAAATGCCCACCTCCCACAGGCCGGGAAGGCAGAGGCACAGGGTCACAGTAAACCCCTCCCCAGCACAGTCAGGTCCCCTAGGAGGCAACACACAACTCTCAGCTTCTTCCTGGGAAATGAAGGGTTTGGACCCAGCATCTAACACCCTAACTTCTAAGACTTTCACCTGAAGGATGGGCCCCCAAATTCTGAAAGCCAACAGGGCTTGTGTCCACAAGACCCATGAGACTATAGCTACAAAGGCAGCAGTTCCATGGCCTGCAGGCATTCACTCCGCCACCGAGTTGAGTGCAGAGGCAGCAGAGAACCCCATTTCCCAGTCCTTCCCTGAGGGTCAAGCTTCTCACTTAGCAAACAGGTAGAGGCCGCCTGTGATCCTGCTGGAGTCTGCTGAGGCCAGTGGGTGCCATTGCCACATTCTCCCTCTGGCGCCCCAGGTCACTGGTATCTCTGTGGAAGGAGCCTGTGTGTGCGTCTAGTGCCAAGCACACTCCTTCATCACCTGGCTCTAGTGCCCATGGGGTTTGTGTTTGCGGGTCCCACAGGACAGTAGCAAATAAACAGCTTCCCAGCCACCGGGGGGCTCCGTGCAGAGGGAGCAGGCAGAAACGCCCATCTCCCAGTCTTTCCCCCAGAGGTCTGTTTGCATAAAAAGCTGCTGCAGCTCTGTGCTGACGAGGTCTTTCCCTTTGGAACATCACCAGGCCTTGGCAGACCCTCAATGAACAAAGGTGGCATGGACAGTCATAGAGATTTGAGAGAGAACCAAGAGCTCAGTGGGCTGAATGGCAAGGTTCATGTCCTACACAAGACCATTCAGCACAGGACTGGGAGAAGTGGCCGTTTTATCTAAAGCCCAGAAACTAACAGAGCGGGTCCTGAAAATGGAGAAACACAGGCATGTGCTCCAAACAAAAGTATAAGACGAAACTCCAGAAACAGACCTTAACGAAGTGGAGACAAGTGGTTTGCCCGATAAAGAGTTCAAAATAATAAAGATGCTCATCAAGTTTGGGAGAATAATGCATAAGCAAGGTGAGAATTTCAACAGGGACACATAATATACTGAAGTACCAACCGGAAGTCACAGAGTTGAAGAATACAGTAACTGAACTAAAAAATTCAATAGGTGGGTTCAGTGGCAGACTAAATCACAGGGAGGAAAGGGTCAGCCAGCTCCACCTGGAATTCAATCAGAGGAGCAGAAAGAAAGAATGAAAAGAGGAAGACAGCATTAGGGACTTAGGGGATAACCATCGAGGGGTCCCAGAAGGAAAAGGGGGGGGGGGGCAGAAAACTTATTCAAAGTAATTGATGGCTGAAATCACCCCTAAGTAGGAAGTCCAGAGAATTCCATACAAGATGAATCCAAAAGAGAGCCAAACTAAGACACATTCTTAGTTTGAATTATATTGTCAAAAAGGCAAGAACTGTACTCTGCTCAATTTGGCTCCTTGATCACGTTCAGCCAGGACCCCAACACCAGGTCCAAAGAGGTGGTGGGTGTCGGCATATCTGTCTGTCTCTTGGGGTGCTCTGTCCCCTCCCCCGCTCCCCCTCCCATATAACCATTACCCGCGCGGCTGCAGGCACCCCGGGGGACTGCACAGGTAAAGACGGCTAGTGAGGGAGCAGGTGTGGGTGCCTCCCAGACTGGACCCGCAAGGCACATGCCGACTTTTTCCCCCAAAGCAACTGTATTGACAGTGGAGCTCTGGAAGGGTGCACGTAGACCCCACGAGGGCTGCCTTGCACTAGGGAGGTAGAGGGGGCGGGACTCAAGTCCCCACAGCTTGGGGGCCGGATCATTTGTGTACCCGCGTTCTGCGCAGGCTCCGTTGTGCCTGGGAGGTAGTGAGCTGGTTGGCGGAGGGGGGTGGGGGTGGGGGTGGGGGGGGGTAAGGGTGGGTGTCAGGGCGGGGCAGCGATACTGGAGGGTTAGGTTACCCCCTACCCACACCCTGCGGTGACTGGGGCGCACCATCTCAGGTTTGCAGAATAAAAATCAGTAAAAATGGATGCAATGGCAAAGAAAAAGAAAATTAAAGACAAGGAGATAAAGAATTTTTCAGACAAGCAAAAGCTGAAGGAATTCATCACCACTAATGAAGCTTTAGAAGAAATGGGACTTCTTTAAGGTGAAACATAAGGGCAGTAGTTAGTAATAGGAAAGTATCTGAAAGTATAAATCTCACTGGTAATGGTAAATACAAGGGCTATCCAGAGACATGCAATATGAAAAATAGAGGCATTTATGCCTGGATTTTTTTCCAGACAGCCCTCGTATATACTGAAATTCATAATACTCTAATATTATAATAGTAGTAGCCAAGTCACTTATAAATCTAGTATGGAAGTTAAGGTCAAAAGTAGTAAAAATAACTATTAACTGCAATACTTTCAGTGATGACATACATGGTAAAAAGATATAATTGTGACACAAAGGAGTGGAGAATAAAAATATTCTCCAGAGTTTTAGTATGAATTTGAACTTAAGTTGTTATCAGCTTAAAGTAGACTTATATATTATGTAACCCTCATATAACCACAAAGCAAAAACCTATAGTAAACACACAAAAAATACAGAAAAGGAATCGACGCATCACCACCAAAGAAATCATCAAATCATGGAGAGAGAAAAAGAAGAGAAAAAGAAATAAAGGAATTACTGAACAGTGAGAAAGGAATAAGCATGGCAATGGTAAATCCGTATCTACCAATAATTACTTTAAATGTAAATTGACGAAATTCTCCAATCAAAACACAGAGCGGCTGAATGGATTTTTTTGTTTTTAAAGGGCAAACTAAGTGTTGCCTATAAGACACTGAAGTATGAAGGAATAGAAAAAGATATTCCTTGCAAATGAAAACCAAAAGAAAACATGTATAGCTATACTTGTATTAGAGAAAATAGACTTTAAGCCCAAAACTGTAATTATAGACAAAGTCATCTAATGATAAAGGGATCAATTAAACCAAAGGATGTAACATTTGTAAAGGTTTTGTGCACTGAACACAGGAGCACCTGAGTACATAAAGCAAACACTAACAGACCTGAAAGGAGCAATAGTAATACAATAGTAGTAGGGAATTTCACTACCCTACTTTCAACAATGGCTAGATCATCCAGACAGAAATTAATAAGGAAATACTAGACTTAAATAACACATTCAATCAGATAGGCTTAACAGATATATACAAAACATTCCATTCAACAACAGTATAATACACATCCTCCTCAAGTGCACATGGGACATTCTGCAGGATCTGATGGTAGGCTACAAAACAAGTACTAATCACTTTAGGAAGATTGAAATGCTATCAATCACCTTTTCAAATCACAATAGTATGAAACTACAAATAAATTACAAGAAGAAAACTGAAAAATTCACAAATATGTGGTGATTAAACATCATACAACTGAATGAACAATGGATCAAAGAAAAAATCAAGAGAAATTTAAAAATACTTTGTGAGAAATGAAAATGGAAATACAATATACCAAAATTTATGGGATAGAGCAAAAGCAGTTCTAAGAGGGAAGTGTATAGCAATAAATGTCTACATTTAAAAAAACCTCAAACAACCTAACTATATACATACCTCAAGGAACTAGAAAAAGAACCAACAGCCCAGGGGGTTCCCTGGTAGTGCAGGGGCTAGGCTTTGGTGCTGTCAATGCCACGGTCTGGGTTCAATTCCCAATGAGGGAACTAGGCCCTCCCCACAAAAAAGAACAGACAGGCCAAATTTAGAAGAAAATAAAAAAGATCAGAGCAGAAATAAATGAAATAGACATTAAAAAGACAATACAAAAGATCAATGAAACTAAAAATGGCTTTTGAAAAGATAAAAAAAAAAATAGATAAACCTTTAAGCTGCTCTTACCAGGATAAGCAAAAGAGCTCATCACATAAGCAAAATTTCACATAAATATAATTAGAAATGAAAAAGAAGAGATTAAACCGATACTGTGCAAATGCTAAGGATCATGAGAGACTAATAGGAACAATTACATGCTCCCCACCTCCCAAAACTGGACAAAGTAGAAGAAATGGATGGTCCTGGAAACATACAACCTGCCAAGGCTGAATTATGAAGAAACAGAAAATCCGAACATTTTCAATTACTAGTAAGGAGATTGAACTAGTAATCAAAAAAACCTCCCAACTAAGAAAAATATAGCATCAGATCGTTTCACTGATGAATTCTACAAACATGATGAGAAGAATTATTACCGATCCTTTTTAAAACTCCTCCAAAAAGTAAAGGAGGAGGGAACACTTCCAAACTCATTTTATGAGATAGCCTTACCCTCAAACAAAAACCAGACAAGGACATTACAAGAAAAGAAAATTACAGGCCAATATCCCTGGTGAGCATAGATAGAAAAATGCTCAACAAAATATTAGCCAACTGAATTCAACAGAACATTGAAAGGATTATACCTCGTGATCACATGGGATTTATTCTAGGGATGCAAGGATGGTTTAATATCCACAATTAACATCCCCATTAACAAAATAAAGGATAAAAATCATATGATCATCTCAATAGATGCAGAAAATGCATCTCACAAAATTAAACATCCATTCATGATAAAAACTCTTAAAATGAATACAGAGGAAATGTACATCAACATAATCAAGGCCATGTATGACAAGCCCACAGCTAACATCATACTCAATAATGAACAGCTTTTCCTGTAAGATCAGGAATAAGACAAGGATGCCCACTCTTGCTACTTTTCTTCAACATAGTATTGGAATTTCTAGCCAGAGCAAGAAAAAGAAATATAAGAAAAAATAAATGCAAGGAAAAAAATACAAAGCATCCAAATTGAAAATAAGTAAAACTCTATTTGCAGATGACATACATACAAAGACTCCATCAGAAAACTTTAAGAATAAACAAATTCAGTAAAATTGCCTGCAACAAAAAATCAGTATACAAAAATCTATGTTTTCTATATATTAATAAACTATCAAAATGATAAATTATAAAAACAGCCCCATTTACAATTGCATCAAAAACAGTAAAATACTTAGGAATAATTTTAACCAAGGAGGTGAAAGATCTGTACCCTGAGAACTATAACACTGATGAAAGAAATTGAAAGACAACACAAATAAATGGAAAGATATTTCTTGCTCATGATTTAGAGGACTTAATACTGTTAAAATAGCCATACTACCAAAAGGAATCTACAAATTCAATACAGTCCCTATCAAAACTTCAATATTTTTCTCAGAAATAGAATAAACCATTCAAAAATTTGCATGGAACACAAAAGGCCCCAAATAGCCAAAGCAATCTTGAGAAAGAACAAAACTGGAGGCATCACACTGCTGATTTCAAACTGCATTAGAAGCTATAATCATCAAAACAGTATGGTATTGGCATAAAAACAGACAATAGGCCAGCAATGGAATAGTGACCCCAGAAATAAACCAATGCATGTGAGGGCTGTCCAGAAAGTATCCAGCCACATAACATGAAAAATAGAGGCATTTATGACTGGATTTTTTTCCAGACAGCTCTCATATATGGTCAATTAATTTGTGACAAAGAAGCCAAGAATATACAGTGGGGAAAGGACAGTTTCTTCAACAAATGGTGTTAAGAAAACTAAACAGATACCATGAAAAAAAAAAAAAACCTGAGAAAAGAAACTGGACCACCATCTATATACCATATACAAAAATCAACTCAAAATGGATTGAAGACAAATGTTACATCAAACCAATAAGCTTCTGTACAGCAAAGGAAACCATCAGCAAAAAGAAAAGGCAAGCTAAGGAATGGGAAAAATATTTGCAAATCATGTATTTGATAAAGGGTTAGTATCCAAATTATGTAATACAAAGAACTCACACAACTTAATACTAAAAATCAAACAATCTCATTAGAAATGGGCAGAGGAACTGAATGGAGATTTTCCCAAAGAAGACATCCAATGGCCAACAGGAACATGAAGTGGTGCTCCCGTCTGTGATTTCCTTGAATGCTGGTCATCTTTATTTACTGATTATGGCATTTAAGAAAGTATTTGTAGGAATAATTTAAGGGCTGGCATGAATGTGTCTTCCTCCTTTGCCTTCATCAGGTAATTAACTGGTAACATGGGGACATTACTAGTCTGGTTATAAGCTTGCGAGTCTCTGGACCACCCAAGGGTCATGAACATGGGATGTTTACTTCCCAGTCACCCATATTTTGTATATAGAGCCTTTTGCAGTCCTAGCTTATTGAACATGTGGGGTTATCTAACTCCACTGACAAGACCTGAACTTTGACTACTGTCCCCCTTACCTTGGGAATCTGCCAAACCACAGCTCAATTTCTGTTTCTCTTGGCTCTGCAAATGACAGAACAGACACCACTCCCAAGAAAGGTTTGAGGTACTTGCACTATCAGATATGGATGATAAAAATAACTACGCTCACTATGTTTTAGTAGTTTTTTTTCTTTTTGTAATACTACTATTCCCTCTGATTTCATATGTTTGAAAAATTTTATAGCAAGTTAAAAACTCTGAAAAACAACGATGTCCTTAAATGCAAAGTACACCATTGACTCTTCTTAGATTGAAGAGTCAATATTTGTAATGATGTCTATTCTATTCCATGCAGTCCCAGTAAAAAATTCTAATAGGTTTTTTTTTTTTAATGGAACTTGATGAATTGATTCTAAAATTTGTATGGAATTACAAAGGGTTGAGAATAGATACTCTAAAGAAAAATAAGGTAGGAGGGCTTGTTTTACCAGCTATCAAAGTTAAATGAAAAAGGACAATGAAGTATTGGCAGGAGAATTAACAAGTAAACCAGTGGCACAGAACAAAGAACCCATGGGGAGCTCAGAAAAACCTCTCCCCCAGGCTGACAGCTATTAAACTGATCAAAATTAGTGAACACAATCATTTAAAGTGTGTATGGACTAATCAAAAGATTTACAATAAATTGAGACACATTTTGCAACAAAATCTAAGGAATCTTGGTAAGAATGAAGAACTAGAGCCTGCACCGACCCCCCACTAATCTGCTCTGCAGAGAGACTTGCTCCATTGGGCTACAGAGGAATCGATTTAACAAATCCACTCTCTAACACATACACACACACATTTTGTACCCTATGAGTAAAAAAACTTACTTTATGTTGATGAATTCACTTTAAAAATCAATCCTGCACTTGACCACAGAGCAAACCTTAATAAAATTCAAAAAATAGATGTTTATTAAGGTCATATTCTCAGGTCATAATCCAATAAAGTTAGGAGTAAACAATTTAAAAATGCCAAATAAAGGGGAAGCTAAATATAAGGTGATGGAAAGAGAACTCAAAAAAAAAAAAAAAAAAAAAAAAAAAAAAAAAAAAAAAAAAAAAAAAAAAAAAAAAAAAAAAAAAAAAAAAAAAAAAAAGAAAAGTGTACCTCAAAAAAAACCAAAAAGCCAAATAAGCCCTTAATTTGTGGGAAATTAGTCTCACTTGGATCAAAGAGAAAATAAGAGCAAATTATAATTAGAATTTAATAAAAAGGAGAATATTTCATGCTAAAACTTATAGGGTACAGTTAAAGCTATAATCAGGGAAAATATATAACTTTAAATATTTTTATTGTTTTGTTTGTTTGTTTTAAAGTGGTGAAACAAAGAGATAGTTTATTGAGGGGAAAGTACACTCCAAAGACGTAGGAGCAGGCTCGAGCAAAGAAAGTGGCTCAGGAGCCATTTTTATTATTAAGAAAGATGAAAAACAATGAAGCCCACCAGTACTTTTAATTAAGAAATTAGGAAAAGAACAAAATCAAACAAAGTAGGAAAAGGATGTAAATTAAATAATTTGCACTCAATGAAAAATGTTTTTAAAGCTGTCATTTTTTAAAAAAGTAAACAGAAAGGATGTATAAATCCCAATGTTATTTGAAAATGTCAATAAAATTGAATAACCCTTTGAGAAGTCTCATTAAAGAAAGTGAGGACAATCATTTGTTATTAGTAAGTGGTACAATGTAACTATCCCTCAGGAAGATGATGTAGGACCCCTTACCTCACACCATTTAGAGACTACATTCCAGATACTTTGAAGAATTGTTATTAGCCTAGGCAAAGCCTATAATCTTAACCACTCTTAACACAGAGATTTCTTCAGGGGTTTCCACTACCCATAACTTCAATTATCTACAGAATAAAATCCTAAACTGCCATTTAAGGTTCTCTGAAGTTCTTTCCCATCAGCTAGCATCCTTTCCATGTACACAGGTTCACTTTACTACTTGTCAATTTTTTTCCCAGTTACTGTTGACAGTCAATATTATATTAGTTTCAGGAGTACAGCATAGTGGTCCAACATTTACGTAATTTATGCAGTGATCCCCCCTTTACTCTAGTACGCGCCTGGCACTATACTGCTTGTCGAATTCTTAATCCTCTTCTCTCAAATGTTCCCTGACCCTGTGTTCACAATCACACTCTCACTTGTACTCTTCTACCTCATTGAGATTGAGGTTATTCTATAGACACAAACATTTGGCCTTAGACAAGAGTGAGATTCAAACCTCTCTGCCCTTGGAAAAGAAGGTGCTATAATCAGCTGTTTCCTCCCTCCCTGACCCAGTGCCACGACTGTGCATTCAGTCTAAATGAATTCAATATGGTACTTAGCGGTCAGCAGGGAATGGCCAGCCTTATTATTTTGAGATTGTCAGTATATTCTTATTCCTGAAAGTCATCAGATAGCATTTATAATCTATATTTTGCATTAATTAGCAGATAACAAACCTAGACAGAACTTGAAGATTCTTTACTCTCTTCTCCTGCCTACAGTACTGTACTCAAACCAATCTAGGAGTCTAGTGTTTTGTGTGCTGTAAGACCCAATAGAAAATGAGTTCGAGCATCTCTAAGTTTTATAGATACTGTAGCATAAAGTTATTATGATGTTATCATAGTGGTCCCTACTGGCATCATTCAAGTCATAAATTCATAACCAAATTATTTTTTGTGCTTTTTCAACTTAGTCTGATGCTTGGAAAAATAAAATCCCCAAACCAAAAACTCAAACAGAGGAATAACTAGTTACTACATTTCATCAGAACAGAAGGCTAACCAAAGAAGATAGCCCAAGGTTCTCTTCATAACTGAAAAGAAATAAGCCAAATTAAAATAAAAAAAAAAAAAGACAAAACATTTAATAGGTATTTTTTTTGCAAGTTCAGTACAAATTTTCACTTCAAATAAACATTACAGGGTTTTGATTCATTGCCAGTCAATAAATAACTTTTGTGGCTGTCCATCCTGATGAAATTACTTTATTATAAAGAGAATGTTTTCATACATTGCTTGTACTTATACATGTCAGCAGAATTTTATTAAGCATCTTGAACTTCAACAACTTTAAACTTTTACTGGAATTTGTTTGGGCAGATGGCCTACTGAAATACATTTTAAAAATAGGCCAGAAGTTGGAGAAGATTATGTTGTAAAGGGTATATGATAATTGGAGTCATAGAGACAATGTCGAATTGTGAAGTACTATGCCTAAAATACTCTGCGATGAACTGTAATGTCTTACAGAAAAGTAATGAAATGAACAAGGTCACAATAAAAAGCCCTGTGTAGGAAGATCAAAGAAAAAATAAAAATACAAAAACCACAGAATTAAATGCCCAGGATGGCAGCTGCTCACTGTTGAGATTATTCAGCTGAATCTGCTGCTAACCCAGGAAACCTACCAACTATTAAGCATTGCTTTAAAAAGTAAGTAAGGCAATGCCAATTGTTTTTTTTTTTTTTTTTTAAAGTGAATGTTGGTGTGAGAACTTTACATAGTGTCAACTCAAAATCCAGTCTGTGTTCTTCACTAACCTTGAACACCCATGATCAAATATTTGTTCAATTCATGTTAAACCTGTCATTATTCTTGTGACCTGCTTCCTGAGGTCAACTCAGCTCTGTGCATTAATACTGCAGGATCCTTAAGAGCTACCTGTGTGACGAGCGCCTATCGTAATTGAAACCTTGTTCTCTGTACTGTTTCCTGGCTATTTGCTTTCTAGAACAAAGAAGAAATCCCCAACTTAGGCCTCTTCCCAGCACTGTGAGCAACCATCATGGACCTGACTTTCCCATGCTTTTGACTGGTCGTTACATGTATCTGCTTTCAAATTCACTCCCTTTTTGGTGGGAAAAGAGGTTATAGAAAAAAAGAAAAAAGCACTAAAGAAATCTTTGCTTCCATTCCCCATGGTACCCTCAGCAGCACATAGTCCCGGTGAGTCAAATTTAACTTCAAACCGATTACCCATCGTGCTTTCCTTCTCCCCTTAACTCCTTCAAGGTTATGTTGCTTGTATTTGCTGGAGGGGTAACAATGATATAAAGTACTTACTACAGAAGGTGTCCTAATCACCTTGAACCAGAAACACTGTCGTCTATGACTGGTCCACTGCATGTACTATTTTGAGTGCCAGATTTAAATACTCTGCAGTGGTGATGAAAAATAATTCTGAAATTTGAAGTCTGATCAGAAAAAAAGAGTGTATTCCCCAGGCAAGATGATCACTACCATCCTAACCATCAGAATTCAGCATCAGAATTCAGCACAGGAATTTCTGGGTCATGTTATGGATAACTCAGGATCACTGCTCCTAAATACAGTATGTGACACACTAATGTTTTGTCAGTGCATTTCTCATTAGCAAAAGTATGACATTTGTATGACAAATGCACCCTAGGCCTTATAACATTATTTTTAAAATATAAAACAGTACAGTGATGTCTTTTTAAATGATTAAATAGGTAGGAAGTGGTGTTGGAAATGTATAGGGAAAAACATATAGGTAGAAAATAAACCTAGTAAATAGATAAGATAAGCAAGCCCAGGAAGGCTGCCCTGGGGTTTCTTATGAATAGGGACATGTAGTACTTTCCTTCTTGAAGCCACAGCCAGGCGGGCAGGCCAGGCTAAAACAAACATTCATCATCTTATAACAATGAGCATCAATATTATGTGCAAGAATGAGTTTTCACATTTGTGCTTTTTACTGGGTATGGAATATGTGGCGGGAGGAAAAAGAATACACTAGTTTCCTTTAATAGGGGTAGACAGCATGTGAGAACTCGTGTAAGTGGCACACCAGGGCTCATGCAGGCCTGTGGCCATGTGGGAGCCACGCGGCAGCTGAGACCGGGACACAGGAGTCTGAGCCGGTTTGAGCTCAGGCTAAGCTAATGGTATGTGCTTCAGTGTAGACATCATCTCCTGCATGGTCAGGTGAAGATCCACATACGTAAAACACAAGGGCTCACACTAGGGGATGGCAGCCTCGTCATTTCGTTGACCCATTTGCTACTTCTGACTCTGATTTTTGCAGCCTGGCGTCAGTGGGCCAGGTACGGCTCTCACTGGTCCCAACCACCTTTTAGTGTAACCTTTGCTTAAAGCATCAACCTTCAGGTGGTTCCCCCCAAAATGATCCCAAATCTGTAAAATACAAACAAGAATTTTAAAAACGACCACATCCACACCTAAAACGAAGAACCACTTAAAACCCTACAGGCGAGAACTCTTTGGGCAAGATCGGCCGACTCCTGGGCCTGCAACCTGCACGCGGAATCTCACGGGAGGTTTCCCGCAGCTCTGAGAGGAACGCACAAGCCGGGAACTGCAGACCTGGGCAGCGAAGTAATCATCTTACTGATTAAGCGACACAGCGTTTGTGAACTACACGGTGACCGAAGAGCACAGGCTTTGTCAGAGCGCCTTTAAACGGGTCTCTGCTCCGGTGGAGGCCCGGGGGATGATGGCACACCGTCTGCAAGACAGTGGTTGTCAACGTTTCCCTCTCATGTTTTTGCCAGTGGGTCAAACACCTGCAGAACCGTCCTCTTATCCTTGTCGCTGATGGTCACCCAGTGACCAAAGTCCTTTTGCCTGTGCTCCAGTGGCAGCTCCGGGGCAGCTAAGCCGCTCAGTGGCAGGGGAGCTGTGTTTGCACTTCCGGGGTTCCTGGGTCCCGGGTCCAAGGGGTCAGAGCTCTTGGAACGCCAGGCTCTATTCAACAGGTTAGGGTGGTGCAGAAGGCTCCAGAAGGGATCCTGAGAACCAGCCAGAAGGGAGGCCGCCTCTGGCTTGGTCTCCTTGGGGCCATCCATCACGGGGCTTGCAGCTGGCGAGGTGCTGAGCAAGGCCGGTTGTGGGAAGAGTGTGTCCCCATCAGGCTGGTGTGCAGGGGGACCGTCGCGGCTGCGGTGGTAGGCGAGGCTTTCCAGGAGCTGGCTGTTGGTCTGTAGAACCTGCAGGTGGAAGGCCGCAGGGGCTGACTTCTTCCTCCTCGGGGGGACCTGGGGCATAAGAAGGGGAGCCTCCAGAGGGGGCATCACGGCCACGGCAGGGGCGTCGTCTGGGGCTGGCTTTGCAACGCTCGGCCTTCTCGCAGCACCTTTCCCAGGCTGAAGTGTTCTTGGTTTGGGAACAGGAGGGACTGTCACTAGAGGAGGGGTTTCAAGGCTTGTCTCCGGGGGCCCAATTGTGAAATGGACAGCCTGCGGCCCAAGCTGCTCTTCTGGTGACATGGGCTGAGAAAAGGCATGATAAGGAGTGTAAATACGAAGCCGGCACTGGGGGAGGTGGGAATCAGAGAGCACTCAGGCCAAGTCAGCGAGGGAGCAGAGACAGGGCTAAGCGGACATTCTAGCAAATTCGAGATTTGAGAATGTCTGGGATGCAGAGATGTGACCAAGTATGAAACAGTACAGGAGAAGCACACACAACACATCAAGTGGTCCCAGCGGGTCCAATGAAACAGGAATGCAAACTTTAAAACCAGGGCCACCATGAATAATTTGAGACAGGTTTTCCTTTGTTACCTTAGGAAATGGGGCGATGCTCTCCCCTTGTCAAAAGCGGACCTCTCTAAAAACTATTTTTGAGGCCACGGCTTTGATAATTCATACATTCCCTGCCAGGTTTTAGTCACTCGTATTACAGCATGGAGTGGATGGAAGGACTCATGGATATGCTCACTCCTTGAGTCTTTGATTTTCAAATACAGAAGAACGGAAGGTTTCACACGGACATCTCACATCCTTGGTTCCGATTCAAAACTACCATAAAGAAAACGACCGCACGGTGCAAAAGGAAGCTTTTGCACTGAAGTGGCCGTCAGGAGCTTAAGCACCAGCCTTTCGGGATTTCCTCTGGCTCCTGAGAAAACCAACAGCAAACGCAGACCCTGCTCCAGCAGCCTCTGACTGGCTCCACCATGCAGCAGGCGGGGAAAACGATCTGTTTCTGCCTCTGGCGTTTAAGAGTAAAGACGGAGCGAGTGCAGAGCGAGAGGAGGAGGAGGAAAGGGGTCTGGTTTGTAAGCAGGCATGGAGAAGTGGCAGACGCAACGTGCCCAAGTGGACAGGGGACACCAAGCGAGCTGTGCAGGAATGAGGTGCCACAGCCACGCGGACACGCCGACAGGTGGGAAAGCAGCATCGTCTGTAATGACCAGCGAGGGTTACCGGGTGTCCCGGGACTAGGACACTGAGATCAAACAGAAGATCCAGGTGTCTCTAGAGGTGCCAGTCTTTGGGCTGCTACTGTCCTGACAAACTCATGTCTTTGAAGCAGCAAGCAAGGCTGAGAAGCTTGGGAGCGAGAGCAAAACACAATCTGCAAGAAAAGTGGCAAGAAAAGCTGTCGAGCCTCCAGCCCCCGAGGTCAGCACCGCTCACCTAGGAACCCTTGGTGTTCTTCCAATGCCAATGCAACCTGTCCATGCAAACCCACGTGCACACGACACAGACCACACAAACGGGGAACGGAGGGACACCTGGAACCAGGCATCCCATGGTGGTTTGAGGTGGGGACTCAACTAGGACTTGGAGGAAGTGTGACACCTCCAAGCTATTCCTGTCGTGCGGAGAATTCCTGCTTTGGCTGCTCAGCTAGAGCGCGGATGTGGCAGGGATACAAGCAAAAAGCACTTGCCAGGCTTTTTCCTCAGGGATGGGGCTGTGTTGGGGACTCGTGAAGGTGTCTGGAGGGACAGACTCAGAGCAGCCATGGTTCTTGCCTAACCAGACATTCGAGCAACTCAGGAGTAAGAGGCTGATGCTACTGGTTCTTACCTTTCCTGTCCTCCTCAGGGTTGGCTTCTTGATGGCAGGGACTCTGGGCGCGGGCCGGCGTGGTAGGAGTGGGGCCACCCCCGCCGTGGGCTCTGGCTTGGAGGACCCTTGGTCCCTCAGGTCCGTGGCATCTAAGGCTTCTTCTGGGGCACCTGAAACATATCGTTGTCTGGCTGAAGTGCATGGGACGAGGCATTTCACCGCGTGATGTAACCTTTAGGCAGTCTACACTCTGAGGGTAATTTACTGAGGTGCTGTACTTCCTTTTCTCTAAAAAAAGAAAGTTTGAGGGTTGGCAGGCCCAGCCAGGCAGGCCCCCACCTTCTCGTGCTCGCTCATCTCAACTGGGATGGTGAGCTGGGTCCATGGATGGTCCTGACGGGGGACCAGTGATGCCCTGACATCACGTGCGAAGTTTTACGTGCATGTGCATTTCCCAGGTGACCGGACCCAAAACCCCTCGAACTCTCTGCAGGGCACACGACCAAGGAAATGTTAAGTGGGACCCAGGTGGATTTCAAACCTCAAATCTCTCCTAATCTGTGTCATTTGTAGAATTTTTCTTTAAAATTCGCAGATTAATTCACATACCACAAAATATACCCTTATAAAGAGTAGGACTTGTGGTTTTTAGTGTATTCACAAGGTTCTGGATCCATCACCGCTAATTCCAGAACCACTTCATCACCCCAAAAAGAAACCCTGTGAGTTCCCACAGCAGTCCCCCCGTATTCCCCCAGACCCCGGAAACCACGGTAACGTTCTATTGATCCCACCATCCTCACTAGTTATTATTCACGTGGCCTTCCATGTTTTGCTTCTCTCGCTTAGCATGCTATTTTCAGCCACAACATAGCATGTGTTAGTACTCTGATCTTTTTTATGGCTGAATAAGATTCCATTGTATGGTTACTCCACATTTTATCTAGTCATCAGTTGGTGGACACTTGAGTTGTTACACACAATTGTAGTTATTGTTTTCAAAAATAAAAAAAGAATATTTTTAAATAAATAGAGAAGAAACCACTTGTGATGATGTCTCATCCTACAACAGTGTGCCGCAACCTCTTAACTTAAATGTTATTTGAAAATTCCAAATGAGTTACATGTCCCGACTAAAAACAAACCAGGCAATTGCAGTTGCATATGGCTGGTCAGCTGGCGCCATCTCCCCTCTCCAAAATCAAAACAAAAAAAACAAAAAAATGTTAGTTACCCGAGATTCTGAACTCACGGGGAGACTCCGGGGGAGGCATGATGAATGTGGGTTACGTGCAGTAACAGCAACAGAAACTCTCAGGCCCTGTGGCCGAGCAGACGCCCTTCTCTGCTGACACCGAAGCAGCTCAGTGGCTTCAGCGCAGGGTGCGTGTGGCGAGCAGGGACGCATATCTAACGATCTCCTCTCACAGCCACATGAGGAGCAGTCACCTTTGCTAAAACTCGTTTTTGTTTACTTCAGTGTCCCCCTGAAGTGCTGCTTAATAATCCTGGGTCGTGGTTATATCCTTTCTGAATTTTAAATATTTAACTTGAAACAGACAATAAATCTCAGTTGTGGAATTTTATAAAATGTTGATAATGGGTGCTATTATCTTATACTTAATTTAGAAAAAAAAGTAAAAGGTCATTCTCCTCTAGGCTGCTCTTAGGAGGTGACAAGGAAAGGAGGATGGTGATCCTCCCCCAGGGAGACCGCCAGGGGTGCACGCACCTCCTCTGACTTTCAGCAGACATCGGATGGCTGCCTCCGCCTCCTGAGCATTGGTGGTTTTGATCTGCTTGACGTTGTAAGGCTTGCTGATTCCAGTCCTGGCTCTGGGCTGCGGACAGAATGAGGAAGAGAAGTGTTATCAGCACAGATAGGCAACAGCCTTGCCTGGCGCGTTCACTGCGCACTGATCTGTCCGTGAGCCTTACGGAGCTCAGTGGGACAGTGACAACACGAGCTCCTACCCAAACCTCGTCCCTCAAGCTTCTTTTCCCCTCAGGAGCACTTGTGTACCACAAAGAAGAATGCAATACTACCTATAGCTGATGACCTGCATCTCCCAAAAAGAGTGGCGACAGGTTTTTGCAATGTGGATAAGCCACCCCTCTAACTTTACTTCAACAACCACGTAAAAGCCAGAATGCATATCACAAGCCATGCCTTCCACGGCCCAGCTGGGTTATTAAAACACCTCTCAGATATGTGCTTCTGCCTCTTCACCTTTCACCTCTCTTCACCCCACCGTCCGGGTCTCCGCTGATGACCCGTCTTCATTCCTGTAAACCACGGGCATCCAGGCAAGCCCGGCTCCTGCTGAGAACGCGTGAGCGTTGGCCTAGCTCCGCACCCGTCCGGGATACATCAGCTTCCTCCCAGCACCCTGGCTTCTCCCTCCCCGCTCAGCGGCGGTCTTCAGCAGTGCACTGCCCTCCCCTGGAACCCTAATGACTATTACTACTACTAGTGTCCCCACTGTGTCATTTGGGCCCATCAGATCTCTTTTTAGCCTCTTCTCTCCGCTACCTTTGTGCTAGGATGATCATTTTTGTCAAGAAAACTGATCTGAATTTCTGTTTTCCCTTCTACTAAGCACTGCTCTACACACCAAGGTCAAAGCCAGGCATCCAAAGAGAGAAGCAGGGGAGTCTGGAAACCAACAATCCTGCCACACAGTAGATTTTGCATCAAACGTAATTTCTCTCTCATGCCCTGCATGGCCATTTCAAAGCCCATAACCTGCTACTAAGTTATGGGGTTCGGGGGTGACCTGGTGGACAGGTAGAGGGTTACAGAGATAGAAACCTATATATACACTGAAAAGAGGGGATCCTACGTGATCCTGGAGGCCGAGGATGAAGCACGGGGCCAACGACTTGGGTTGGAAATGCCGCCCATTTCGCTCTGAGCCGAACACGGAACTCACCGCTTGCTGAGGTGCTCCTGGCAGAAGCTTTGCTGTCTGCAAAACTGAGTACTGCCCATGGGTCCCGGAGGAGATGGACGCATCTGAGGCCGACTTTTTCACCATCAAACCAGCTGTAAAAACCAACGAGGGCAGTCTCAACCTCAGTGGCGTTCCCAGCTGCTTCGAGGCCGGTGCCCAGCCAGCTGAGCGTGGGAAGGACTAGAGCACAGGTGTCGTTAGGGCGTTCCCAGAGGCCCTATCGCGTGTCTCTGACTCTCTGGCCACTTGTGCCCGCTGGATTCTCTGCAGAAGCGTTATTTGAACTGATTTACTCTAATATCTTGGGAGGTTCATATCTGATATGAAAGTCAATTCATTTTTAAGTGGTTTAAAACACACTGCTATTACCAGGACCAAATTTTTAAAATGTTTTGTGGCCAAAATCTAAAAAAATCCCAAAGCAGGGGAATAATTTATGTTAAATTCTACTTGCAGCTATTGACAAACCATGTTTTAGAACAACATTTAGTGACACAGACATTAGATGACTGAAAAATGACCAAACAAAATTTACCAATTTTGTAAAAAAAGTTAAAAATGAAAACTAAAAATGCCTGTAGATATAGATACTTATAATTGGAGAGAGGCTGGAAGTCTTTTGGTTAATGATTATCTCTAGGTAGACAAGGAAAACTAAAAACTGTATTCTTTATATTTAGTTTTGTAAATTGTCCACAAAAATATATGACATAATATTAAAATTTAGATTTTATTTTTTAAACATCAATTCAGAAAAGTAAAATATGCTTAAAAAAAAAAATCACGTTTCTGGCTTGCCACCAATGACTCCTGTGACATAAGCCAAGACGAACCTGATTCTGAAAGTAAAGCCTCAGGAAAAGCTGCATGGCTAATTGTCTGTCACATTTCGGGGGGCTGCGGGAGGGAGGAAGCAGAGGTAACTAGAATCTGACCAGAGGCATGTCACAACTTTATTTTCAGGTAATTAATGCCAGTTTGATGGGCAAAGCACTGTTTTTTTGAGGAGTCAGGAATGAAAGCACCTTCCTGTGAGACCTGGCCTAGAACGAGCTTGTCCCCAGGTTCGAGCAATGCCAGGGGCCAGCGGGCCTGGCCTCAGGGGCGGAAGGTGCTTGGTGTGATGCAGGTGTGCGGGCATGGTACATGTTAGGGCACCTGGGCTTACTTAGCAGAGCGAGGGCTGGCAGCAGGCAGGGAAAGGAGGTTGTGAAAGACGCTGTGGGGCGTGGGGGGACAGGGGCTTACAAAGTCCCTTGCCTGGCTTGGATGTGGCCCCAATTTTCCATCCTCTAAGTTCTCAAACAGGAAGCAGCTTAAAGCAAAGCACAGCTGTGGGGTGGGGTGGGGGGGACCAAGAGCAGCTCTATGAAAAGGAGTTTAATTGGCCACGAGAAACACAGCTGTAGCTCTGATACCAAACACGTCGTGGATTTAAGACAAGGAGGAGCCCAGGGACGGCAGAAAGCACTGTGGGGACTTGAAGGCTAGGTAGCAGGTGACTCAGAGTCACTTGTGCAGTAGCAGGAAATGTGCCATTGGCCCCAGCAGGCCCAAAGCAGCAAAGTCTTACTTGGAGGGGGGGGTCTCTGCGGTGGGTGAGGCGGCCGAGGCCTATTGGGGACCGACAGAGACCTACTTGGAGAACGGTGGCGGATGTCCCCAGCTGCTTGCAGCTCCTGCTTTAACTCCACCAGGTCGGCGTCATCTGGAGGACATGGCGGAATGTGAGTGAGGTGAGGTGGGGTCAGGGTCAGGCTCAGGTGTGCACTGAGCCACCTGCAGCTGGAGGCATGCCTGCAGGACAGCAAAGTGTCCCCTCCCTGCTGGCACGGGAGAGAGGGAGGGAGGAGAACCAGTGCCTGCTTGGAACAGTCAATGACCTCTGAGCCAAGGTTTGTCATCCAGGTAGGAAAGACACCAAACTACTTTAAAATGCAGGTGTTTCCTTCTGAAACAATCGCGAGGCAGCCACACAGAGTGGAGGAGACGGGTGAAAGCCTGAGCTGCTCATGTTCCAGTCCTCGGTCAAAACCACGACAACTGTTTGGAAGCTGACAATATCTGCACTTGTGTGCGTGACCCTGAACCCTCACCAAGTTCCAAGTAGTGCAGCCCAGTGCCAGCTACTTCACAAGTGTTCATGACCCTGACCTGTCCTGTCAACACCTTCCAAGGCTGAGAGCGGCATGCCTCTGCCTGATTACATACATTACATACAAAGTCGGGACAATTTTCGGTCTTTCTTCTCTGCCACACGAGAACACAGCCAGTTCATGTCATTTTGGTTCAGACGCCCCCTTCCTCGTCCCACAGCTCCACCCCGTGATACGAACTTGACTTAGGAGAAGCAGAATACCTGAACCCCCCAGAGTGAATACATCTCCTCGATGGCCCCCAGGTGGCCAGGCTGCCCGTTGCTCTCATCTTCATTCAAGGAGGCACCTGCTCTCACGTCTGCCCCAGTGATGGCCACCCCTGGAGAAAAGGGCCCCCTGCCCTTGTCTGAGGGGCACATCTACCTTCCATGTCCAGGTCCAAGCAGGGCCCTCTGGACGTGCAGTGCACAGAATCACCTCGACACACCACTGACGGCTGCTGGGGCTGTTTGGGACAGCAGGCCCCAAACCTGGAGAGCTTCACGGTATGCTGGACTGCCAGAGCCTGGCCCACTCTCCCGCAAACCCACACGTCCAGGGTGGGGCTTAGCAACCTGTTCCAAGGCTCCTGACCAGCTCTGGGGCCGCTATATAGTCAAAGGCACATGGGGGTCTCTGCACTGCTCCTGGCAACATACCTTTCCTGGGAAGCATTTTATTTCACTTTCACCCCTGTTCTCTGTTTTCAGACCCAATTCCAAGGGTCCTGACACATGGCCAAGCTCCTGTCCCTGCTGGCTATGGCTCAGGCGCCACGATGACCAGTGACTGGAGGGCATTCGGGGCTGTGGATGGAGCTGCTGAGATACGAACTACCCATGTCCCGGCTCAGGCAACACTGGTGGGTTTTAAAACTCCTTCAAGGATCACTACACTCTGTCATTTAGGGACGTGCAGTTCAGTCCATGTGACTTGCAGCCCCTCTGAAGTCTACAATGACATAAAGATGCTAATACATGGTGTTGTCTATTACATATTTACATGTAATCATACAACGTATGGAATCATTACTGGATAAGGGTATAATGTCATAAGGAGGTAATGACACACCAGCAACTCAGGACGTAGATACTGAGTGTGTCTCTTCTGGGATTTAGTTAGAAAAGTTCTGGAGAGAAAAATATAAGAAATCAGAACTGTGGAAGCATCTCAGAGTGGTGGCCATCTGAATACACAGAAGAAACAGGAATTCTCGTAAATATGGGGCGTTACAGAGACACTAGCAGTTGTAGGAATAATAGACCACTAGGAAAAATCAGTGCGGTGGTGGCCGACACCTTCCTAGAGCCCAGGGTCTACCACCTGCCACAACTTGTTTGAACCTGATCAGGGGACAGGCGTGGTGACTGGTGGCATCGCGCACTGATGCTGAGAGAAACAGAACTCAGGGCCGCGGGCAGTCTCGCAAAGGGAGGTCCACGCTACCTTTGTAGGTCGGGTGCTGCTTCTTTTTGGTCAGTGCAGGTGACTTGCTGGGAGGAGCTGCTGCCGTGGAGCTGGGTGCATCGGCAAGGCCGTCCCCCGCCAGTTCGCTGTCTGAGACCACAGACTGACTCAGCTCATCCAAATAGTCTTCATCATCTTCGAGAATATCCCCTTGGGGGGGGTGGGGGAGGAAACAAGTCACATCAAACGATTAGGGTGAGGCGGCATGGCCTTCCATCAGCGGGTCTGTCTCAACGTCAAAGCCTGTGGCTCCTCTCAGGACACCAAAGACCCAGCTGCCAGCAGCCGCTGGCACAGACCTGTCACCAGGGGTGGGACCCAAATTTCATTCGTGCCTGGGTTGGGGACCAACCCACATGACATTCTCAAAACCACTGTTTTCTTTTTTTTTTTTTTTTTTTTAATGTGGGTAGGTCCCTGGCTGGGAATCGAACCCAGGCCGCAGCGTTGACCGCGTGGAAGCCTAGCCACCGCACCACCAGGGAACTCTTTGAAACCACTGTTTTCAGTGTTAGCCATCTCGGCTTCACGTATCATCCTGTACATAAATACCGCCCAGCTCTCGCTACCGTCACAAGGAGGGTCCTGGAAGGGACCCCGACCATCCCAGGCCCATTGCCAGGATCACTGCCCGACTGCCTGCCTAGCCAAGCAGACCGCGGAGGCCTCACAGAGTTACTCACCTTCTGACTCGTAGTCCAAGCTCGTAAAGTCAAAGTTCTCCTCCAGCAAACACGAGTTGGCGGTGGGCGACATGGAGGCCGTGCTGTCCCGCTTCCGAATGAGCTCCTCTTGCCAGCCTTTCAGCCAGTCCTTGGTCTTGGGCCGGATCTTCACTGCTCTGCCTTTCACCTATGAGGGAGAGCGGCTGAGAAGGGCTGCAGGGGCCAGAGAAGCCCCTTCGGTCCCCAAGTGCTTCTGGCTCCAACTCGTGCATCGGGAGCCAGGCCAGTCTTCACATTTGCCAAGAAAATGGGGAGTCCAGACCTCGGGCAGGCTCACATTTGCTCTAAATAAAAGATGAACTATCATCGCCAGCTATTCACGCCATGTGAACTTAGCATCTGGGTATCATCGCCAGGCTAACGACCTGGGAGTGGCATGTTGCAAACTACATGGCCAACTACATACTCTAAAGAGAAAGACACACTGAGGTGTGAGCACAGTCAGACCCCGTAACTCAGAGGGAATTATGCTCTAAAACTTGCTCTTTCTCCTAAATTCTGCAAGTGGCCAGGGCGCAACGAAGATACCAGAACTAGTACCAGAATGAAGCATCCTAGCTCCTGCCTTCACGTGGCACCTGTAACCTAAAGACACGAGTGAGGAGAGGGGACCACATGACCCCATGAAAGCACAAGGAAACTATGGGGGTTAAGGAGCCCCTGCACCATTGTGATCTGGTGTGACTCACCTTCATTCCGTCCACATCCAAGACGCTGAGAGCTGAGTGACTGTCTGCAAAAGTCACCAGCATCTGCCCTTGGTTGATCCTGGAACAAAGCCAACATGTCATGTCAACCTCCAGAGTGACTCGGCAGCTCCCAGGGTCCCGTCACCCATGCCAGCCCCCACACCCGCTGGGACAGGAGCTACCTGACAAGAACAATCGTCCCATAATTGCCCAAGGTCTGCATAAGCTCGGCGCGCACGTCCTCCGGAAACTCGTTTTTCTCTTCTGAGGTTGGCGACTGAAGGTTGACGACGACGGTGGCGTCCAGGGGGCCCTGGAAAGAGGACACTTCCTGGAACACCCTCTCCCGAGCACCCACGTCCACTTCTTGCACTTCCACCTCCACGATCGCCAGCACGGGTCTGCGTTAGACACAGAGGGAAGACGGGTAGCAGTTAACCGGGTGCCAGACAGCCCCCAGCCCCCAGAGCTCTGCTGTAAACAGCAAACACCAACAGCCCCTGAGGGGGCCCCAGCAGGGACATCTGCATAAAAATAGTATGTAACTATATAAACAAAACACAAAATGGTAATATAATATTGGGGGCAACCTTTAAAACTAGGGAATTCTGTAGAAAATTAAGAGGTATGGGTGATAACATCATTAGTACACCCCCATCCTGCATTTATATTATTGTTAATTTTTTTTTTTTTTTTCATCTAGAAGCATGAAAAAGGAGTGAGAAGAGCTGGACACAGGGCTCTACCCTGAGTGCTGTTCCAAACTTCCTGCAGCAGGGCACCCTGTCAGAGAAGCCCCACGTGTGAGTGAGGTGGGGGGCCTCCCGGAGGAGGCAGGAGCAGTGGCTCCATCTACTCAGCAACAGAAAGGAATGCACAACCGACACACGCAACACACACCGAGTCTCCAGAGATCTCTGCCCAGTGAAGAGAGCTGACCCCCCATTGGGTTCCATTGATATAACATGTTTGAAATGACAAAATTATGCAAAGAGGGACAAGACCGGTGGCTGACAGAGGCTGGGGAGGAGGTGGGGTAGGCAGATGGGTAGGGCCAGAAAAAGGCGACGTGAGGTCCTTGTGGTGAGGGAAGCATGCTGTAACTTGACTGTTTCAGGGTCCATTTCCTGGCTGTGACCTTGGACTACAGATGTACGGGGTCTCACCACTGGGGGAAACTGCATAAAGGGTATAACGCTCATGTGAGTCTATAATTACCTCAAAATAAAGAGCCTAATTTTAAAAATATCAATGAAGTAAAAGAGCCAATGATAACAGCTCACATACTATGATACCGATTTTCTTACACGTTTTATATCTTGTAAGTGTGTGTGCACATGAGACACACTTACGCACAGGGTAACGTTCTGGTGTAGAATCTTCTACCATTTGTGAAAAGTACAATGGAAGGATGCCTAACAAGTCTTTACTAGACACTGTCTCGGGGGTGGGACTATGGATGATTTGCTAGTTCGTTTATGCATATGTTTTCCCATTTGTCAATAGCGAAGATGTTCTGCTTCTGTAATTAGAAAAACCAATAAATGTCTAAGATGCATCTCAAATAAGTATGTCCAAATCAGTACCTCCCGGTCTTCCCAGACAAGGAAGCACCACCTGTCCCCGTGGCTCAGGCCTGAGACCCTGGCGGCCCCTCAACTCCTCTTTCACACCCTGCGCCCCGCCCCTCAACAGGTTCCGATGCTGCACTTCCAACACCGCTCCAGAACCCAACCGCTGCTCCCCGGGGCACGCGCCCTGGACGGAGCCTGCTCCACTTCTGCCCGTGCCTACTGCGCCGGCCTCCTCCCTGGCCCCACAGGCCCTGATGCAATCTGGTCAGATGCCACTCCTCGGCGTGGAGTAAAACCCAGCGTCCTTTGCAGGGCCCGCAGGCACCATCTAGCCTGCGTTTCCCCGTCCTTACAATGCCCTCCACCACTCCTTTCTCCCCAGCCTCTCGTTCTCTGGCTCCCGGAAGTTCACTGCCATGCTCCCCGCACTGGAACGCTCTCCCTCTTGTATCCGCATGGCTCACACTCTCATTCCTTCCAGTCTGGTCACCTCCTCAGCGCAGGCCTCCCCTGAACCCTGGTATGAAACATCACCACCCCCTTGCCTGACCCCTGCCACCACCTCTTTCTTTCTTTCTTTCACAGCACATACACGTTTGTTTACTGTCTGTCTGTCCTCACTAGAAAACTCCATGAGAGCATGATCTCCTGTTTTGTTCACTGCTTATCCTCAGTGCCAGGAACAGAGACTAGCATATAAGCTCCCCTGCCCCTCCAAATAAACAGTGGTTAAATGCTTCCAGATACACACACTGAACCAGCAAACCTGAAGGTCATCTGTCTGAAGATTTCCCAAGGTTCATTTCAAGGTATGT
Source organism: Lyroderma lyra (assembly GCA_004026885.1). NCBI lineage: Eukaryota > Metazoa > Chordata > Mammalia > Chiroptera > Megadermatidae > Lyroderma > Lyroderma lyra. The sequence goes on along the minus strand of PVJL010002028.1, from coordinate 190,094 downwards.
ATTTGCAACAAGGGGTTTCTAAAGAATGTAGAGGTATCTAAAGATTTAGATCTATTGGCTGACGCACTAAGTGCTCACCACCAACTCTCTTTAACTCCTGTCCTTGTAAAAGTTGAAGCTGACATACATGCTGGTTTGGGTAGCGGACACGGGCAGATCAAACGCTTCCTGGGTGCTCCCTCACACGCCATCCGCTGCCTGACAGACCTGTTGCTTATGTTCCATCCTTCATGTGTCACACATGAGGCCAATCCAACAGCTCAGCATTTAAAAACCCGCAAACCCTACAGTGTTTGTAATATTATTAGAAAAGCAGCATTCAGCAGTAGGGGAATGGCTAAGTTCCATGGATACGTTTAGTGGAATACTGGACAGCAGTTACAAACAAAGGAACCAGATCTATAATATCAACATGATGTGTCTCAAAGATATTAAGACACAAAAAAGCAAGTTGCACAATGACGTCATTTATGAGAATTTAAATGACACAAAATACTACAGGCTGTGTCTTTGAAATTTTCATAGATAATGTCATTCACTTATGGTTTAGGCAATAATATAAATGCTAACATTGATTAATTCTCGGTGGTGGGTACACAGCTATTTGTACTATTCTTTGTTCTTCGCCATGTTACACACACATATAAAACACACGTACAAATGCACGCCACTCAGATGGGGACAGCACATCATCCTCTGTGGGGAGCAGCTGACGCTGAGGGGCATGTGCCCACGGCAGTGAGGACCATACCTGTGATCAGAGGCCTGCAGCTCTGCCCGGCCATAATACTTGAGGGTACCAGGAGACCAGGTGTGTTTGACTTTGATGTCAGCATCTAGGTCGTTGTCTAGAAGGTTGAGTTCTTCCGCTACTCACAGGATTCCAATCACAAGACCCACAAACAATACAAAATTGTATCAGCATACATGAATGCCAACTGCGGAGCTTTTTCCACAAAGGGACCCAAGTCGTGGACCACACGTGTCTCACTCATCCATGCTAACCCTTTGGGCTTGAAATCCTGCCACAGTGGCCTTGGGGCCTGGACTGAAAACTCCTCCCATGTGGACTGTCCAAAGCAGCAAGACCAGCACCACCTGCACCCTCCGCAGCAGGCACGTGGCGGGGTTGGGGGCGGGCACAGAAATCGCTGCTGTGGGGTTTCCACCTTAGGGGCAAAGGGACACAGGAGATCTGCAGCCCTTTGTACACGAGGAGATGCCAGCAGCCCTGACTCTCAGTGCCCTGGGGCCATGCAGATGTCTAGAGACCATGTGAATGAAAATGTATCTTTTCAACATATAGATGTGATTCCCTGGCTTTGACATCTCAGCAGAAATGTTTAGTTGTTTATGTACCAGTTTACAGGTGTTTTGCTTTTAAATCAGCAGCACTTTCTGGCTGGGCATCAATCTCGTTCAAGACATACTTGGCAACTCACTGATAACCAACTCTTATCCTTCCCATGTCTTACACAAGTTCCATTTGGAACAGTGCTCTGAGCATACATGAGTGTGGTCTAACAGAACAGGATAAAGTGTACGTGCACAGAGGGCAGAGGCTGTGGAGGGCAAGACCCCTGGTTTCTGTTCTCATGCTCGGGTCAACAAAAGGTGAATGGGGTGGTGCAGGGGGACAGCCATGATGCATGGCTGGGGGAGCCAGGAGCAGGGCCATCTGCAGATCACAATCTCTAGAGAAAAGACAGAGGGCAGTGGCCCCAAAGCACAACTTCCAAAGTATAGGGGCTAACATCTGGGATGCCTTTTGTGTAGTTTGGGTCAAGAATCTGTTATTTTCAAAGCAAAGAGCACTGGGCAGAGTCGATGACTCTCTCTCCACGGTGCCGATCACCTGCTCTATGTCAGCTCTGAGAGCGCAGGTCTCACACACCTGTTCTGTCAAAAGGATGCCTCTTCCTCCACCACAGGACCCGGTCTGTCCAGGCGGGGGTGCGGCATTTGTCACTTGTGTCATAGGCAGCGGAGCCAACGTCATACTTGTAGGTGGGACCAAAATTAATGCTACCTTCATGGAAGTCTTTAAAAATCTATTGGGAGAGAAAGGAGTCACAAGGCCACTGTAGTTCTCTTAGACTCCGTGTGGCACATGCAAAAACAAACAATCAAAAATACAAAGGCATATTGCAGGGCGCTCTGACCCTGAAAGTCACAGAACCTACATTATATTTTCCAATATGTTTCAAACTGGGTGTAAGAGCACACGTGCCTTTTAATTAGCAAAAAAAGTGATGACTGCTTGTTCCACTGACTGATACACCCTTCCTGGGCTCCTTCCACCTCCAGCACCCAACCTATCACTGTGTCTGCTCATCAGCCCCCTCAGAGAAAGGATGCCTCAGTTTTCTTGTCTATAAAGTGGGTACAGCACCTAACCTACAGGACGGTCTCGAGAATTATCCACACAAATTGGTGTGCGAGGTATATCGGCTACTGTTAAACTCTGTTAATGTGTTCACCAGTGCGAAATAGAGATATCACCAAAATAAAGTATCGGGAGCGGAGTCTGAAGTGTCACTAGTGGTTTAGTACACCTGAAGTACAACAGTCCCTACAAGGCAGCACATGAGAGTGAGGTACGGTGGGCTTGCGGACATCAGCTGTCACCGGCTGCACACAGCCGTGTGTCCAGAGGATGACACGGGGCCGTTGTGACTCAAACTGAGTGCTGCTACTTATACTCTGGTGCGTCAAGGACAGCAAAGCCACCTGGAACCCCTGAGAGACTTCCACTGTCATTGGCTCATGTCCTTTCACATAGTGATGCTCACCCCCACCCCCGCCCCACTCCCTGGGCCATGGAAGGACACACAGACCCTGATGGCAGCCCGCTGGAGGAGGGACGAGAAGTGTATGGGATGGGACATTCACGCGTCTCCCCACTCCTAGGCCACACCCGATTTCTACAAAGTCTGAATCGTGAAATCCACTCATGGATGCCAACATGAGCTGGTAGGTGGAAGCAGATGTTACTGCCTATGGGAACAGCTACTAAGAAATATTTTAAAAAGCACAACTCACTTTTCCACTGGATTTCTGGAGCTGGAGTTGATCAAATTCCAGAAGTTTCTTCCAGTCTTGGCGTTTAACAAAATAGAAGACTTCTTCGTATGTGAGATCAATGCGGTAGTTGAAATCGCCACACCAAAACACGTAGTCGTGAGAAAAAATGTTCCTTCCCTGAGTTGTAAAGAAAATCAGTTGTTCTGGCCCATCTTGCAAGGAAGGCGGGAGAGGGGAGAAAAGGGCGCCTTGCAGATGACAAGCAGATACGTTTTTCTTAACATGTTACTTGAAAAAGGCTTCTACTACAGCATCTCATTTTTCACTTATCCCGTAATCCTACTGAGGAGCTTTCACAAGGCTTACGTTTTCTATTTTAAATGATAGTGTTTTTGAGGGGTTTGGAGAAAGCTCCAACTCGCACCAGGAAGCATAACTCAGCTGATCAGACCTCCCTGCCAGGCTGTGCTCCTGCTCTTGCTATGTCTATGTCCTAACGAGTGCCCAGACATTCAGCATTATGAGGGTGAGCAGCCTTTGTAAAATTCCATGGACCTTATATATTTTCATCCTGTGACCCTCCACTGCATCTCACCCAGTGTCCCTGAGTCCCAGGGTACCCCAGCAGCCCTGGGAGTGAGCCCTGCTACCTATCAACAGTCTCCGAGGGCTGGGCTCTGTGCCGGGGGTGCACTGTCCTTACAGCAGCGCTGTGAAGCATACACTACTGGCTCTCTTTTAGATTAAAAAAGCCTAAGTTCAGAAAAACTTGCAGAAGGTTATATCACTAGTACACGATAAAGACAAGATCTGAATTCTGCTCCAGAATCTGTTTCTATTTATTATGCTGTGTGGCATTCCACTTCCCCAACCCACAGCAATGATCTGGACGGAAGATTCCAATTATCACAAGCAAATAAAATGCGTGTGTGGAGCAGTGCTGTCCAGCGGAACTTCCTGCAGCGATGGAAACGCTCTCCATCCGCCACTGCAGCCACCGAGCACCAATATGGCCAGTGCACCCAAAGGAGTTTCTGTTTAATTTTAATTAATTCCATTTAAATTAGCTACATGTGGCTGGTGCTACTTCATTGAACAGTGAAGGTGTAGAGTATTAATTTATGGGTACTGCAATATTTTTCTGTTGGAAAAAAGAGCTACATTTTAAGTTCTTTAATTATTTTGCATGTGTCCCAGTTTACTACTTCAAATAGCACTTTTAAAGTGGAAACAGTTGGATAAAAAAAAAAAAACTACATAGACACACAAAGAAAAAGTGTACGTCCTACACAGTTTGGAAAACTACAAACTGCAAATTTCCCAACTCATGTATTTGTTTCTTCTTTAACCCGAGCAATACAAACTACAACGAGGATGACAGCACCTACAAATGACAACGGAGGGGTTTCTTCCTCGAATGATGTGCAGCCCAGTAAATGGGATGTCAGTTCTAAGGGGTCTGGCCTTCCACGGAAGAGCTCCAGGAGCCAGCCAACTCCATCTCAGACACCTACAGTGTATCCTCGTTGCTGGGCAACTGGTCTATCCTACCGGCTGAAGGTGTGCGGGCCACCACGTTAGCACAGAAAGGAGAACATTAAAATCTGAATTTGAAAAGAAAAACCTGCAGGCTTCAAAAGGAAACCCTCTAAGTCACCACCAGAGGGCGGCACGATGCACGTGACTGGCGACCGCGCGACGGGGGACGGGCGGGTCCAGAGATCCCGCGTTAAGAATTCTCTGGCTTTGCAAATGGGCCTTCTTATCTGAGTCACAACAGAACCGTGTGTGCGAAGACAGTGAATCTCAAGAAAACTGAGACTTACACAGTTGGGATTCAAATATTCTTCATCAAATTGGACAAAACAAGGACACGTTGATTTTCTTTTTGCATTCCATACACTTCAATCAGAAAATCAGAAGACACACGAAGAACATGTAGGAACGTTGAGGGAAATTGTAGAGATGGGGGACGGAAACCTGCAGGTCTGGATGTCTGCTATTGCCCCTCTCTCGGCTGGTGCTGAGCCCCCAAGGGCAGGGACTCTCCTCTGTCTGTCCCCTGCCCATGCTAGCAGCTCCGAACCCCACCTGGGGGCTCTGACGGACGGGGGCGGCCAGCGTGGCCCCACTCCTGCTCCCCCCACCCCTGCCGGGCGCCACCTACCCACCCGGCCTCCTCACCGTGGGGAAACTCAGCTTCTGCGTGATTTCCTTGTAGTCTTCGTTCCTCTCCTTCACCTGCGACTGCCCGGCCGTCAGGTGGCTGCACACGAAGCAGAAGCTGGTGCTGTGGAACTGAAAGCGGATGCCCACGGCGCCCTTGTTGCCTGCCTTTCCGCCCATGCCCGTCTTCACCGTGTCAACGGCGACTTCCCTGCAACAGAAAACGCACACATGCGTGGCTTTCTTAGCAGCAGCGGGGGTTAAAGCATAAACCTGTTTTGCTACAAAGGGCTGGGGGCAGCACGAGGCTTGCGGCTCTGAGAACAGCCCCAAACTGGCCTCAGCCGCCAAGCCACGCACAGCCAGGTGTGCCCACCAGCAACTCCATGGTCACTCCTGACCTCCTCCTCTTACTGTTGGCAGCTCCCCCATGGGAGGTTTGGAGTGTTTCCTCCATGGTCCCCACTCCAACGTGCTATACACTCACAAAAACACCCCACAAAGCACCTCTGACGCAGAAATCACCTCCACCCCTTTCTGTTCCACATTCTCCAGGCCAGGGTGGACTTTCCCACCCCCAGCTTTCCTGCTAAGCACAGCCCATCGGCCACCGGGACATTTTAAGGAACAGGAAACCGCCCATCATTTATGCTGGGATGTGGGGTGGTGTCAATGCAGATTTTGGCTCACATTAAAATGCCAGCTTACAACGCATGTGAGAGCGCTGGTGCGTGAGCACGCAGGGGTGTGAGCGCGCGTGTGTGTGAGCGCGCATGTGCGTGAGCGCAGAGGCGTGAGAGCGCTGGGGTGTCAGTGAAAGGACTGAAGCCCGGACTGAGGCCCATGACCTGCTTCCTGGGACTGGCATCCAGCTGACAAGGGGGGTGGGCATTGGCCAACAGGCGTGTGAGCTAAATAAGCTGGAGGCAGAGGACACTGGCGACCCAAACCATAGGCAGCGTATGGGGACCCCGCATACTCAGCATCGCCCTTAGCCTTTGCCCCAACCCTCCCTGCCCCCCACCCTTTACTGACACTGCCAAACTGGCAGAACACCACAGTCAGGGGGACACAATCAAGGGGATTTAAGCATTTTCCGAAAGTCACTGAGAGGATTATGAGCACAGGAAGTCCCTCTCCCGCCTCTGGTCCTCTAAACGTGTGCAGATACCTCTCCAGGCCTGAGCCCGAGAGAAAGAGGGGAGGAAATTCTAACTGCATGGGTGAGACCAGGAAAGGTGGGCTCCTCCCAAACCTTAAAACACCCACGCACATGCTTTCCTAGAAGGACAACCATGTCCTTTCTGACATTCATAAAGCTGTCATGTAATAACGAGATGACAGAGGCAGAGGCTTTCCTACCCACGCATCTTATTTAAAATTCTCTTAAAAACTGGGAAAAGAACTGCATTTCCTGATGAGTTACTCAGCTCTTGGTTAGAGGCTTCCTGTGTACAATTTCAACAAGGCACCCTTTCCCTGTGCCACGCTGAGCGTGGGGGATGAACACGCCTCCTAACAGCTCAGCTTCCTGAGCCAGAAGGTTCACATTGTGGCTTTTTATAATTGTTAAGACAATATTCTATTCAGCCTAGTTGCTCCTTGGGGGCCTTGTTCCATTTATCTAGAATAATCCCGATTCCTGTTGCAGGAGGAGAGGAGGAAGAGGAATTCAGTACAAAACACCTAAACCCCCCCCACGCCCACGCCCCCAGATGTTCGTAAACTCGATGCTCTTACCTGATGAATGGGACGTGGTGCGGACGCACAAATATATAAAGACAGACGCCCACCAGCTGTGCCGAAGTCAGGAGAATGTACCTATGAGAGCGTGAGATGGCTTTCTGAAGCTGCTCGCCCCACATCTTCCTGTTGGTGGTACTGGGGAGGACGAGAAAAGAATACCGCTGCTTCCAGTCAGCTGCAGGTGGGCTCCCCACACCCCTCCAGAGCTTAGCTTACTCCTCGTACAGCATGGTGCCATGCTGACGGCTTCCCTTAGTGCCGGCCCTAACTTCCGCCGTACAACACGGTGCCATGCTGACGGCTTCCCTTAGTGCCGGCCCTAACTTCCGCCGTACAACACGGTGCCATGCTGACGGCACTCCCTCAGTGCTGACCCTAACTTCCACCGAACGACACGGTGCCATGCTGACGGCACTCCCTCAGTGCTGGCCCTAACTTCTGCTGTACAGCACTGTGCCGTGCTGACGGCCTCCCTCAGTGCCGGCCCTAACTTCCGCGTACGTCACGGTGCCATGCTGACAACATTCTCTCAGTGCCGGCCCTAACTTCAGCCGTACAACACGGTGCCATGCTGACGGCACTCCCTCAGTGCTGACCCTAACTTCCACCGAACGACACGGTGCCATGCTGACGGCACTCCCTCAGTGCTGGCCCTAACTTCCACCGAACGACACGGTGCCATGCTGACGGCATTCCCTCAGCGCCGGCCCGAACTTCCGCCGTACAGCACCGTGCCATGCTGACGGCATTCCCTCAGCGCCGGCCCTAACTTCCGCCATACAGCACCGTGCCATGCTGACGGCATTCCCTCAGCGCCGGCCCTAACTTCCACAGGAGCTCTCCTTGCAGCGCTGGTGTGTCATACCATCGCGCATCGCAGCACACCCCCACCGCCCATCCCTTCCCACTCCATCCGTCGCCTGGCTCAGAAGAGCTCCGCAGGGTCAGGCTTTATCATTTGTTCAGCAAGTCCCTTGAAATAAAGCAGCAAGAGTTTAGGAAAGAAAGAGTCCGACTGGCCTTAACATCTGGCGGTTATCTTCCCTCTGTGCGCACTCCAGATTTCACACCTCCGCCCGGAAGGGTGCCTCAGCGCCCTCTGCCCGCGCATGCCCAGCTCGCCCAGCACGCAGCAGCACCCCGCTCGGAGAGCACACTGAGTTCCCACCCTTCTATTAACTATCAGAGAAAGAGGCCAGGGAGTGCAATCGGGGGTCCCCACACATCGAGGGGCACAGGACAGGGGATTCACATGACCCAGTGGCCCTGCTCCAGGCCAGGGACCTGCTCTGGGAAACCCTCGGTGGGTTTCCCATCACCCCCTGTACCCCTTGCCCCCAGCTGCTTACCTGGTGTTGACGATATTCCCTGCACTCAGTTCCACCATCTCTTCGAACCCCACGGCAAATATGTCAGCTGGGCTGCTGTCATCTGGGGATAAGTCAGGAAATGAAGGAAATCAGACCCACCAAGGCCTGCCTTAGCTAACCCTCTAGGCACCACATTTGCCTGCGGGCCCAGGTGTGCCAGACCAGTGGGCAGAGCTCCCCGCGAGGCCCCACCTCCCCTCCAACTCCCATGTGCACATGGCCTTTCCCAGGGTACAGCCTGGGTCACGTGACAGACCCCTCAGAGCCCCTGTTTCTTTCTCTGTGAAAGGGATAGTAACTGCCACCTCACAGGGTGGCCATGAAGCATCAATCAGGTGCCACATGAAAAGTCCCCACCCCACCTGGTGTGCAGGAAGAGAGCGACCATGTTGGTTCCTCTTTCTTCTGATGACATCCATGGATGTCAGACTCATGTCCCCAGCTAGAACCTAAGTTATTGGGGGCAGCACTGTCTTAGATTTGTTTTGTCCCACAAGTACTGTGCACAGTGCTGGGCCCAGCATTCCCCATTTAATGACTGATGGGGTCCTGTCCTAGGGGACTGTCACCTGGTGGCCAGAGAAGAGACAACCCAGCTCAACTTGAGGTGGTCACCACTGTTGCCTGGGGCCTGATGAAATCTCCCAAAATGCCTGGTTTATAGGAAGCACAGCAAGCGTAGAGGTGTCACCGGTCACCTCTGTGTTCCCTTTAGTGGGGAGCTTAGGGCTGAATGCGATCCCTGCAGCCACTGGCTGCGTCCCTCCAGCTGTGTCCTTCTGACACTCAGCTGGCCTCAGCCATTGAGCCCAGCGTGATTCCACCTGCTCCAGCAGGTGACGCCCCTCCCTCCCCGATGGCAGCACAATGTCCAGGCCATCAACTTCCTTTCCTGTTGGCACCTAAGTGTAACCACCTTAGAGATGCTTCATTTAAAGAAACATATACTCTTCCTCTGATCTGCATGGTGACAGTCACCGCAAATCCTTCCCTCTCCTGAATGTGGTGAGTTTTGGTGGGAGCCTCGGGGAGCCCGTTATCCCATTAAGATCCCCTGCACAGTAAGAGCCAGCCTACTGTGGCCACCAGGTCTGTTCCGGCAGGCAAGTGACAAGAAGTCATTTTAGAGAAAGGGGAGGACACCTTGCTCAGCCCAGGCTGCACCAACGTTCTCAGCACTCACAGGGCCTGGCCAGAGGGCATTCCAAATGGTCACCATGGACACAATCCCAGTGACCCCAAACTTCGGACTTGGGTGACACTGCCCCCTGAGACAGCAAGGGGGTGGTGCCGACTGTGCATGCCACCGTGGGAATGGGGCTCCGGGCACCCACCACCCAGGAGGCTGTGGAGAGTGAGAGGTGCCTGTGCATCAACAAGTGAAGAACAGGTCACCAGTCTCTTCCAGAATCCAAGGAAGCAGGAACAAGTAAGGCCCCTGAATAAAGGCTGACTGCAGGAAAGTCACGTATCCTTCAAACCCTGAGTCCCAAGGCCATTACATGTCACTTGGTGTGACCTAAGACAAAAGGTGAGGTGTTGAATTTGAGGTTATTTTATTCTTAAAAGGTATGCAAATGCTTTCGTGCCTACTTAAAGCGGGTCTGTACGGCTCGGTGGCTGGTTTGGGGAAAAGCAGGTCAGCAGTGATGGGAATCGTGCGCCTGGCCTCAGGCAGGAACGCGGCTCCGGAAGCCGCCTCTTCCTCCTCAGACAAAATGCTTCTTGTGATCAAAACCTGAGTGCAGAAGCTCTAAATGTGAAGAGGGAGACCCGCCACTTTGATGACCCTTCCAGCATTTGGAAAAGAGAAGGCGCCCAACAGTTAATTTGCTACCGAGAGGACCTGTGGAACGAGCGTCTTGTTTTCGCCTAAGGGACAGGGCTCACCCTCGGGTGCGGCGACTCCGGCCTGCCTGGGCGAGTCCAGCAGCCAGTCGGCCAGCTCGGCTGTCCCGAGGAGGTTGCTTCGGAACTGCTTTCCTCCGTTCACGTTCCAGGTCCCCATGGCAATGTGGATCCGCCTGAAATTGGTATATTCCGACTGGCGCTCCGACATAGCTCTCAGGATCCTGGGCGTCACTGTGGGGGGCACAGAAAGGGCACGTGTGTCCACATCCAGAACCCCACGTCCCCTCCGGGAATACAGCCAGGGCCTGTCAGTGGGAGAGGGGGGCCTGATCTTACAGATACGGGCCAGCATGCGGTGGTAAGAGGCTAAAAAAAGCCACTGTAACCAGCACACAGGACGCCCCCCCCCCCCCCGTGGCACTTTTGCTCTGAACACACAGGACCAGGTGTGCCCCCTCCATCCCCTTCCCCGACCAGAGCCTCGAGGCTGAGACATCAGGTCACAGAAACCTCACCCTCAGCACTCGCTCTGTGACCAGGGGAAACTGAAGCCCGGGGACACTGCCACTTACCATGCTCTAGATGTGCACCTGAAACTTTAAATGTCTCACACCCACAAGTGCATTTTCTACAGCCCATCCCACATGTGTTTGTTTTACCTCAGACGTGAGCCTTTAAAAAGTCATTACTCTGAACCATGTCCACCCTCTAGATGTTTCCGTTTAAGCTAGACTTAACTCCAATGGGAATCGTATATTCCTTGCTATCCAGTAAGACACACTGTGGTACTCAAAGATCCTTTTAGCTTTTCCTGAGCTGAACTTACTTCCAGATAGCCACAAATATCACCTTGGCTATTAGGGGCCAGGGTGAGTCCCCCCGTGGGAGAACGGAAGTGAAAAAGGGCCGTGGAAACATTTTAAACGTGGGCAAACCAACTGTTTAAAAACAACAAAACCTTCTAACATGACACTCACATTCTTACGAGGAACAATGCTGGGTCTCCCCTTCTGTTAGCCCTGTAATTTCTACAGGCTCCAGCAGATGAGACGCCATTACAGTCTTCCCAAAGAAACCTCTAGCTCACTCATATATGGAATCAAACAAAACAGGGCACCCCCACAAAGTCGTGGGTACCGAGAACAGGTTGGTGGTTGTCAGAGGTCGGGAATGTGGGCGATACATGGGTAAAGGTGGGGTCAAAAGGTACAAACTTCCAGTTATAAAATAAGTCAAGTCCTGGGAATGTAAGATACAGCATGGTGACTATACTTGATGATACTATGTTGTATATTTGAAAGTTGCTGAGAGAGATGTTAAAAGTTCTCTTGAGTAATACAGGTTATTTTCCATCCATGGATGGTGATGGATATTAAATAGACTTATCGTGATGATCCTTTCCCAATATGTGCAAATATCAAAGCATCATATTGTACACCTGCAACTAATGTATGTCAATTATAGTTCTATTTAAATAATAAAAAAAAGAAACCTATTGACAGAATCATGACAGACTTGTCCCCAAGAGCAGGTGTCCTCCTCACTCCTCTGCTTCTAGAGGGTCCTCAGGCTGAAAACAGCCACAGGACGCGAACCTCCCGGGAGAGACTCCTGGGGGCATAAGATTTCAGGCACTGGGACCGAGAGCCCACTCGGGGTGAGAAAGTGTCTGGTGTGAGCTGGCATGCAAACAAATGGACACTTGGAGGCTAGTGATGCCTCATGCAGTATCCTCTCCGTTTCTCCCCTCCTCCTGCGTGGAGAAATAGTCCAGACTAAGACAGGCGCCCACGCCAGGCCAGAACGCAGACTCCTGGGAAATACAGCTGGCTCTGTAGATACAGTTTCCTTTTCTGTACAGGTTAAGATGTTTGACATCTCAACAAAAGAAATCTTTCTGGCTGGTGAGACACTGTCCCTCCTGGGGCTAGCCCATTCTTTTTTCTTTTGCAAATTATTTTTTTAAGATAACCTTGGCTAATAACATAGAAGATTCCGGTGTACAATACTAGAATTCGGTATCAGTAACAGAAAGGCTGTCCAGAAAAAATCCAGCCATAAATGCCTCTAATTTTCCTATCATGTGGCTGGACACTTCCCGGACAGCCCTCGTGTACCAGTGCGTGCTCACCGCCAAAAGCCCAGGTTCCATCCGTCACCATGCCCTTGACCCCCTTTACCCATGTTGCCCTCACCCGCTTCCGCTCTGGTAACCACTGTTCTGTTGCCTGTACCCCAAGTTTGTTGTGGTTTCGTTTCGTTCATCCTTTTTCTATTTTATATCCCCTGTCACTGAAATCACGTGGCTTTTGTCCTTTTCCATCTGACTTAGCATGATATCCTCAAGATTCATCCATGTTGTTGCAAATGACAACATTTCATCTTTTTATGGCCGAGTAGCATTCCGCTGTGTACTGATCACGGACCCTTAGGTTGTTTCCATATGATTGTAAGAGGCCGAGAGCAGACGTACGATACGAAAACTAACCAACACAGGCTCCTGCCTCCTCTCTCTGGCCTGCACACCTTGGAGGCACTATTCCTCTGCCTCAGTCATTCTAGGACCAGGACCAGGTACCATCCCTGTAGCCCAGCGCCCACCGTAGTGTTCATACTGACCAGCCCTCACCTGTTTACCCTGCCCAGCCTTTCCCACGGAAACCCCGACGAGGGCCCTGGCTTAAGGCTCCCCGGGCTCCTGCCTTCTCCCTCCTGACCATCCTGGGGGCTTCCCATGTGGCCTTGTGTGCCCCCACCCACTCCCCGCTGCTATCCCTAGTCCCTGTGAGTATAAGAAACTGTGTTTTTCCGAGCTCCTCCTCCACGTCTTGTGGCCACAGGTGACTGACAACCTCATAAAAGAATATGAAACAGCTGCAAGCTGCTTATGTCAGCTGGTCAAGCTGAAGCCACGGCCAGAGTGCAGAGCACAGAGGCCCCCCCTCTGCCCCACCATCTGGGTGAGGAGAACTGGTCACCACCACCCCATGCCCCCGGGAGGCAGGGCCACTGGACACCTCCAGGCCAGCGTGGCAGGAGCCCCCGCGCGTACCCAGCAGGGCCGTGTTGTCCAGAAGCATCCGGCCTTTGTCTGCAGACTCCTCAGTGCAGACATCGCCAACCAGCAGCAGCCTGATGGCCTCCTGCTTCACCCCATCGAAGAAGTTGGACTGGATGGTGCGAGACACAGACCGGGCCCCGTCCTTCAGCTTTCCCACCTGCCGAGAGGCGGCGCAGCCGTGAGAGGGCTCTGGGCGGGCCGCCCCTGCCCCCCCCCC
>PVJL010002028.1:54401-176559 GCA_004026885.1 Lyroderma lyra | reverse complement strand
TTCAGAGACCACATGGCTTTGAAGGACTCCACGAAGCGGTCAGCGATGGGCTTTGAATTCAGCTCCAGACTCTGGAGTTGCAGGTGAAGGACCTGGGGGAGGAGCAGGGACAGCTGTCACTGACTTCCCACCGGGAAGTGTCCCCCCACCCCGCCACTGCCTGTGGGAACATCACCAGCGCCCCCCCGCGAGGTCCTCCTGCGGAAGATCATGGACCACTCTAGGCCCTCCAGAGGATGAGGATACTCGCAGCCGAAAACGGGGGGCTTCCACCACAAGTACCCCCACTTCATCTAATATCACTGTTCCACCCAGCCCTCCTCTGACACTCCTTGACTTCTGACCTCCCTGCACCACCCACCACCACAGGGCTGGACAGCAGGCTGGGATACAGGGCAGCGGGGGCAGACCCCGGCCCCTCACCCCAACAGGGAGCCGGGCTGCAGACCCAGCCCCACGGCCTCTGCCTGGAGGTCAGTCCCAGCAGCCCTTCCACAGAACCTAGCACCTTGGGCCACTGTGTCTGGGGTGCATTCCAAAAAGTGCACGAAAACTGTGCCTGTGATGGGCCACGGACAAGCCAGCCACCACGAAAACCGTCCCAGCCCCCCACCGTTAGAAAATTAGCCCCGTGAGGCCACCCTCATCTTCCAACAAAGGTGCCCTGCCGGGACTGCCCTGCTGAAGGCTGGGGGCGTGACAGGTGGCCCGAGGGGCTGCAGCGGGGACAGACCTCGAGCGCAATGAAGCTTTGCACTGTGTTGGTTCGGTCCAGGCAGTCAAGACAGTTCATCCGCAGCGTGCCTTTCTGGAAACTTGGGGAAACCACCAGAAATGCAAACGGTGACACGTTATGGTAGAAGTAGCAATGTCCATAGCACAGTGGCCTATGTTTGACTGTAGACCCCCAAACAAGCCCGTCCCCCTACACTTGCTCCCCAGTAGTCAGCAGGACCCCAGTTTCCAGCCCGGCAGACCCCAGCACTGGTGGGGTGGCAGGCCGGCCCCAGAGCGTGTCCTTAGCCGCCCACACGCCTGGGTTATAAATATAGTCAACTCCCGTGATTCACCGAGTCAGGACCCAGAAAGTTGCCGTGAACAACTGGTGATCTGAACCACTAGCAGTGAGCAAGGCTGAGCTGCTGCCGGTGGGGGGGTGCTGCCTTAGGTTCCCGTCAGCCTCGGGTCACACGTTTTCACCAACTAATCAGCACGTAACCTTGTTTGACGTGCGTTTCGGTTTGGACACCTTGTTTAACGGACACGGCGCATTCAGTAACATTGAGCTCGTGGCCCACGGCACTCTCGGGCCGAACGAAGCTCGTCCACCGCTCACCCCCTCTCCGGAAGGTCCCTCACACTCTCGGTGCTGGAGCGTCTGCCACCACTCGTGGGGGCCATTTTAAACAGCGACATGGAGACATCACGCCAACGACATGGAACAAGGAATGCGTGTTCACAGCGAGGGAGCCTCGCCGTGCTCCGCTCGGCGACTCAGAGCTTTCACGGCTCTGAGCGTGTCTGTGGGCATTCCGTGGGCGTGGATGGGGGGTTACAAATAAATCTCAGTGAGTGGGCACAGTCGCAAAGGCAGAAGCTGTGAATAACAAGGACGGACTGACTGGTGAGGAGAGGAGACTGAACTTCCTCTTTCCCCCCATCTCTGGTTTTCTGGGGCTTCGGGACTGTGCCAGCCGCCCCCCTTCACTCTCATGGGTTTTCATCACAGTCTGGACACGTTAAACACTTCCCGTGGCTCCCCATTTTAACCTCGTCCCCTGCATCAGTAAACTTATTGTGCTTTCCTGTCCGCTCACAAAATGCAAAAGCCTGTTCTGAGGGCAGGGAGGGGAAGCAGAGGCCGGAGCCCCGGGTCCCCAGTGTCACGGAGCCTGCGGCCCTGGAGCTGCGAGCGTAGCCGGTGATGAGGGAAGAGACCCGGCCCAGCTGCACCCCCTCCCCACGGCCCGCCCGGCTGCAAGACGAAGGCGCAGGCCGACACTCACCGTGGACTCACGTTCTCGCCCTGGGTGAACACGTCAAAGTCATCCCAGTGAAGCTTTAACTGGGGCCTCAACAGGTTCTCCAATTTCTCTAGCTTCCCACCTTTGGCAAACTGATGGAAGTCAAAGTTTATCATAGGCGTGTCGGCGGCGTGGCAGGAAGCCCAGAGCAGCTTCTGCAAGGGGACAGGGAGAGGGTGGCAGACGGACCGCAAACCTCCTCTCACAGCTGGAACCTGAGCGGCTGAACCCATCTTGCACACAGAGCACACGGTTTAGCTCTACGGCTTATGGTGACCAAGGGGCTTCTCAGTCCTGGCCCTAAAAGGGAAGCACAGAGCACACCCGGGGACAAACCCACAAAGAGCACCTTGCCTACAGAATGGCAGAAGGTCCCCCAGGGCGGGTGAGGCTCCCCGGGGCCACCCACAGCCCTCTCCTAACATCACCCCCTTCTGCAGGGCTCCCAGAGGGCACCGGGGAGGTGGGGAGCACTTTGTTCTCCAGGCACCCGCAGGTGCCACCGGCCCGTCTGGCACAGGGCAGCACAGCAGGCTAGGAGCTCACAATCCAGCTCACTGTTGCCCTGGTAGCCAGCCCCATCCCGACAAGTGCAAGCCTCAAGTGGGTGTGCTGCAGCGGCTGAGTCCCCCCGGGTCCTCCGGGTGCTCCTGGCCGAGGCCTCCCTGCCCCACAAGGAACCTCACCGGCCCGTCCTCAGCTCTCCCCCGAGATGACCTCGTGGCAAAGCATGAACTGGCTGCCTTCCCCGGGACCCGGCCCCCCGCCTCCCTGACCCCACCCCAACCGCATGGCTTCAGGTCAGACATGTCCAGAGAGTCTAAGGACTCTGAAGGACTAGAAGGACTTCAGGCTGTCTGGTCCCTATGACTCAAAGTGCCCGCATGCCCGTCAGTGCACAGCTGCCATTGTCAGGAAAGTCTTGGCTATGAAAGAGAAGTCAGCTGAACCCAACAGTGTGTCATTTAGCGGCTTTACATTCCGGAGCCCACGCCTCGTCCCCTTGTGGCCTGATACCTGCCGGGTCGCAGGCCAGCTGCAGGCCACGGACCTCCATACTGCAGAGCCCATGGGCTAAGGGGCTGGGGCTCCATGTGACACCTTGGCCAGGTCTCCTGCAGGTGGAGTGTCAGCCCCTTACCTCCCACCTGCCCACGAGCCTGCTCTCCCAGACGTGGGCCACGGGACCACTGCCATCTCTTGCCCCTCTTGTGACGAAAGAGCCCGTCAGCACAGGCGGCAGTTCCACCAGCTGACTGGGGGGCTTAGGACATCCTTTCCCCATAACTCAAGGTATAAGGGGAAAAGAAATTCTTGGGTTTTTCTTCCTTTTTCTTTTCTTCCTGCTTCAAATAAGCTGCAAACATTGCTGCCCGGATGGGTGGAGGGGAGATCATTCGCGAGCTCGTTGCCAGTAGCAACAAACCAAACAGGAAAAGCAGGTCTGGCCAAATGAAACTGGCAACCAGACGTCTCTGCAAGCCCCTGGGTTGCCCAGGCAGAGCCCAGGCAGAGCGGAATGAGCGCCCGGCTGGATTCAGCTGCCCCGGCCGGGCTCAGGGACCAGGAAGGCAGCCGACAACCCCTTCCTGCTCCCGTGTGGTAAGCCATTAATTCCAACTCTCTCCATCAGAAGCTCCCTAGACCGTGGACCAACCAGAGGGCTTTTCTGCATTAAGTGGGGACCGGGGGTGACTGGGAGAGGACTGTGGCGGCACCCACAGCCCATTTTGCAGCTTTTCATGTAGTGGACTACATACACACGGAAACAGGGAGATCTGGGCGGGTGGTGGGCAGCCTTTTGTCTGCTTCCTCCCTGTCCAGAGTTTCTCCCCACACCGCCTGACCCTGCGCAGGGGAACCCCAGGCCGTCCACAGGCAGCCAGGCACAGGAAGCAGCTTTCAGGGACACCCAAACAGGTTTGAAGGCTTTGAGGAGCCATGGAAGTCCTTGGTTTACACTGAGAAGGACCACTCGAGGCACAGGTGCCCCATGGGTGTTTGTGTGAACTTGGCAGTAGGTACGGCCAGTAGCTGAGCCAGACCGAGGAAGGAAGGGTGAGCTCGGGCCCCCTGAGCAGGTCAGGTGTGTATGCAGTGAGGCGAAGCCCAAACATACATGTGTTAGCATGTGTGTATGTGGGGGGTGGGGTGGGCATGTGTGTATGCATTCATCCAAGAATGCTAGGTAAAGGCCCAGCTGTCCTGAGTCCCCAGGGCTCCTGTGGGGAGCACTAGAGGAAATGCAGCTGGGACAGGAGATGCTCTCTTTTGACTCTATGAGCATATTATCCCAGCCATCAGCTCACAAAAATTAAACTTCACCATCAGGAGTCCAAATCCGTAATACTGGAACTCTGGTGGGGAATAAACATCCCCAACACAGTGAGAGCTGCACTGATGCTCCCAGTCTTCTGTGGGAGCAGGGGCCCAAGTCCCCCCACCCTATCCAACCCCCACTGTCATACGCAGATGCCAGAAGGGGCTGCGGTTACCTTGAAGGCTCTGTTGAGCACCTCCTCCCCGCCTCTGCTCCCCAGCAGGTTCACGACCACTTGCTTTCCATACTGCTCCTTCAGGAGCACCATATGTCTGCAACAGAGCAGGGCAGCACTGTGACCCTGAGTCACCAGGACACTGACTGATGGTGGGGACAGGGTGTGGAAGGGACCCGCAGGGCGTGAAGATCAAGGATGAGCCGTTGCCTACAGAAGGCTCAGGCCCAGCATAAACAGCATATCAGATTTCTAAACAAGCGTGGTATCAAAGGACAGGCTGGGCTTTCTGCAAAGTCCCCCATTAAACCTGGCACAGCCGACCTGGCCCTTCATTAACAGAGCATCATAAATGCAACGCGCATATCTGTGACATTAATCTATTTCACTGGGTACTGGCTGTCCTTGTCCAGACCAGAAAAACCAGTAGGAGGGCTGTCAACCTCAGAGTTCAATTTTGATCTAAGTGTTGCAGTTCAGGGTGGTTCACCCACATGGGAAAGCACAATAAAATTTCAGTCTTTAGGAAAATTATTTGTGTATCAGAGACTGTTTTAAAACACACATGTTGAAATATTTTAAAACACACATGTTTATCTTTTATCACCAGCGACTGAGGAGTAACTTTACAATTTTAATAATGTTAGAAATGCTTAAATGTAGTGTTGTTTGTTTTTTAAACACAGAGAGACAAGACAAAATGCAAAAGCAGATGTAAAACTGATTTAAGAGGGAAATCTTTATGCCTAAATACAGAAAAAAGGCTGGATAATAACATACCACAATGTTAAGAGTGGTGGAATTTTATGTCATTTAAAATTCTTTTCTACTTTAAACATTTTCATATTTTCCAAATTTCTACAATGACACATTTTTTTTTTACAAATGGATTTTTGCAAGTTAATTATCACAAAAGAAGCATTTTTAAAAAGAACGGGTGATTTTATTTACTTATTTATTATTATTATTATTTTTTTTATGTGGGTAGCTCCCTGGCTGGGAATCGAACCCAGGCTGCAGCATGGACAGCGCCGAAGCCTTAAGCCACTACACCACCAGGAAACTCCACAAAAGAAGCATTTTAAGCCCGATAAGAGAAGAAAACACTCTCTTATTGACTTTGAGGGCTAGCACTGTGTAGAATATGAATCTGAGTGGGCAGCTGGGGTTTGTCTGCTCACGAGTTGAGGCTGAGTCGACCCCCCAGGCTCCTCTCTGTGGGAATGACTGTGACGGTCCCAGAGCCACACCCCTAGCAGCCATGTCCCTCCTGCCCCCCACCCCACCGCCCCGCAGTATCTCCTAGGGGAGCTGTGCCACGTGGCCACCCTGCATGCCTGAAGCAATGGAACCTCCGTGGCACGGCCCCTCTGGGCTCTTCTGGGTCTACCTGCCCAGAGAAGGTGCGCCCTGGCCTGAGGTTGGACACGGGGACCAAACAGCAGGCTCCGCTCTGTGGGGGGGACATCTGGGCGAGCACCCTTGATTTGGGGCCGAAATTCAAGGAAGCCCATTGTGGCCACACGTGCAAGCCGTACCAAAGCCACAACGCAGTTTATCTCCACGTGACCGATGCCTGTGCCTATATCTCACCTGGTTCCCAGTTTCAAGGTTCGGAGGGAAATGACATCACTCATTCAAGTCCCAAACCCTGTGACTTTGTCTGTGCCACAAGGGCTATTCTCCTCTTATAGAGAATGGCTGTGAGGACTAAAAGGTAAAGGTGCTTGGCACATGGGAGTTGGGTTTCCTTTCCTTCCTTTTAATTTATAAATAAGGTAATATACTTGTCATTGATAAATTAAAAGACTCAGGGATTCCACACTGAGGTCAGTGTAAGACTCATCCTGTCCTTGGCAGGGCTGTGCCATGAGGGCCCTTCCCCCTCCTTCTGCCCATCTGTCACTGTTCTGTGCAGCTACTTGGAAAACTGTGGGCTGTTTCAGGACACTGAGGAGTCAGATTTCCATTTGGCAGTGCCCATCCCCCATGCAGGGCATACCTGAGGGACCAACAGTTAAACACACGCCGATGTCCACACACAAGAGCCCCAGGCAGTCGGGGAGGAGGGTTCATGGAGTAGACAGTTGCTGTCCCACAGAGGTGACACCCAGGCACCTCCCTGATGATAGGCTATTACTTTCATAAAAACTACAAAAGGCCTGCTTGAAACACCCGTCCACCAGATGAAGGAGCAACAGTACTAAACAGTACAGTACTGACGACGACACACAAACTCTGTGTGTGTATTAAAACTATCCTACCACGTAAAGGGGTTCTGGGCGTGGGGGATGGAGGAGGGATCTACTCTGGACCAAGCACTCCAAAGACCTGAGAAACTCCCAGAGATTTGAGGTCACCTCTCCAGGGGTGACAAAAGCCCTGCTCCTCAGAGGGGCTCACGGCACCCCATCAAGGTCCATTAGAGAAACTTGTGACCTCACTTCCAAACATCACTCTCACATCAGAGTGACACAATTAGTCACTAGCATGAGAACAGGGGTCCTCCCACGGGGAATGTGAGAGGGCGCAGTTCTGATCAAAGGTCACAGTTAGACAGCACTACAAGAGAAACTAACTGTGAGCCCTGATTTTAGACAGTGGCTGCCCATAAAAGGACTTACGGTCTCAGAAAGGTGTTTGGTGACTCACAGAAGAGACTGAGCTTACCCTGCACTTAGGGAAGGGCTGTGTGCATGAGAACCAATGGCTTTTCTTCCAAGTAGACAAGCATGCGCACCCACGCACGCATTCACGTGCACACACCTGTGCACACACCCACACACACCGAGAGAATTTAAAACACTGCAAGTCTATGTGAACGCTCTTAAATTTCTTTTCTAAAGCTCACAAACACATGAAGGTGTTTGGAACAAGCCCAGCATGCCCCTTCCCTTCTGGTCAGCTCAGGAAGAATTTCATTTTCAGTTGTATGGTTACTATTTTCTAAGACATTTAATGTAGATCAATGTCACGTGTGGCATGCGCAGGGCATATTAACAGTGTTAAAAAAAAAAGACATTTCACTAATAAGGTACACTCTTTCCAGTAAAAGCTCACTATTTATACTGAGCTAATGAGGGGGTCACTGGTGGGCTGGTGTCACCTGTCCATGGTAAACAAGAAGGTGGCAAACAAGTTTAAAGTCCAAATGAAGCTTCAGGTAGAGTGATGAAAAGTTAAAAATTACCAAAAATTTTTTTATCACATTCCCTAAGATAATTATAAATCTTGATATGTAGATTTAAAAAGCAAACATTTTAGGAAGCAGTTCACTACTTCAAGTTCAAAGCACCAATAGTTCAGGCTAGCAATGACGTTTCTTAAGCAAGTTAAAAACCATTAAGTGGGTTATGATCCAATTGGTGTTTTAAAAAATGAACTATTTACATGCCATTCCCCCCTCCCCCAGAATGACACATGAAAAAAAAGTAAAATCTTTAGTAGTGGGAAGTGGGAGTTAGAAGGCTTTACTTCTCACTTTATACCTTTCCATGCAGTGACTTTTTAAAACCAGGGAATATATTAGCTTTAAAACAAAAACAAACAGCTACAAACTCCTGTAATGCAGATGATCCCTTACTAGCCAGGACGAATGGATAAAGCTTCACTGCAGAAGGAACTAGTAAGATAAAATAACTGTAGAGTGGTGCCTGAGCATTTATTATTGAACACCTGAGAGCAGGTAAAAACCTCATTTTGGAAACTCCCTTCTTGCATAAAGGACAAAAATAAAAGGCAGATTTAATCCAGGGTTTGGGGCCCTCCCCTTCCCCCACATTGCTGTCTGATGGGAGGAAGACCCCGCTCAGGATGACAGGCTTAGGATGTGTCAGAAGACCCTACCTGTCGAAAGCCGGGGCGTTGGCTTCCAGGCCTCTGTTGAGTCTCAGATGATGGGAGCCAACCTAAAGCAAAGAGGAGTGATACCAGTGATTGCTCCTGCTCTGTGAACCCAGGGAGCGATGGTTTTCACATGCCCCCATCTCGGCCAGCCAGGCCCAGTGCAGCCCACTCCCAGCCCCCTCCGTAGCTCCGCCCAGCTCGGGCAGGCCAGGCCCTGAACTCAGGTCCGGAAGTCTGAGGACAGCTCTGCTGCCACCCAGGGCCAACTGCAGCATGGACATGCCTTAGGAACGCTTCCACAGACAGAAGAGGAACTCCGGGGTAAACCACGTGGCCCGCGTCAGACCCGCAAACCCTTCCGTGGGGAGAGGTGCCGCTAAGCCAACGGCAGACACTACTTCCCGGTCTCCTCTGCGACAATGGGGCCTCCACTGCCCCGAAAACCCGAGTTAGACCTGCATGCAGACTAATCCGCCGTGTTTAGAACTACCTGAGAAACACCTTAAGTCTACACGACAAACTTAAAACTACGTATTGTTATTGGAACCAGCTTGGAGGGGCTCTCCCTGGAAATCTGGGACAATCTGAGCATTAAATGATATAAGTAAGAGGTTGTAACCTGAAGACTAAAATAGGAATCCATGACTCTATACAGATGAGAGTTGGCTGGCTGGGTGGGTGGATAGACAGGTGAGTGGATGGGTGGATGAGTGGGCAGGTAGATGGCTGGGTGGGTGGATGGGCAGGTGAGTGGGCAGGTAGATGGCTGGGTGGCTGGATGGGCAGGTGAGTGGGCAGGTAGATGCCTGGGTGGCTGGATGGACAAGTGAGTGGGCAGGTCGATGCCTGGGTGGGCAGCAGGTGGATGGGGCAGAAGGCAGGGCTCTTTCTCACAGGTGTGGAAGGGATGGTGGAAAATCATCATTTTACAACAGTCATAGTAAAGAATTGTTCAACAAAACTCATCCATTGATCATAAACATTAAGGGAGAGTTTGATGAGGAGCAAGATACTTGCGTGGTTTCAAAGAGTCTCCTACAGATTGCTTGTTTGTTGAAAAGGAAAACATGAACTACAGGTGAAGAAACATTAGCACCTTGCCCAGGTGATCAAAATTCACATCACTAATGAGGGGCAGAGGGACACTGTAACCTCCAGACGGGGTAAACTGAGAAAGACATGGTGTCAGAGATCCACACCCTGAACCTGATCATAATCAAACACCAGGAAACACCAAGAGTCGATTTAAAGAAAAAGTCTGCATTCTCCCAAAATGTCAATGTTGCAAGAGACCAAAAGACAGAAGAACTGACTCAGATTCCAGGAGATTAGAGATGTGACAACTCAATGTGGGATGTGGGCTGAAGGGAAAAAGGTGAAAAGTACTGGGACAAAGATAAATCTAGAATATGGACTGCAGATGAGGTTGAGGTGTTGTGTCCCGGCATGTGTACCTGCCTATACTGTGGTGATGCAAGAGAGGGTACCTGCCCTTGTGAGAAGCATTCTGACATATGTATGCAGCCGCCCTCACGTGCTTCAGAAAACAAACAGCAGCACATACGTGTGTGGCAAGATGGTGACATTCCGTGAATCTGGGTGAAGGACACATGGCACTTTTCTCTAATGCTCTTACAACTTTCCTGTAGGTCTGCAATTACTTCGAGATTAAAAAGCTTCTTACAATGTCCTGGTTCGTTTTGCTCACTGAGCTTTATAATAGTGGTGGCATCAGATTCATCCATAGGATCAGATGTCATTATTATGAATATGGACCAAGCCTTATTTTACAACTCTTCACGCCTCGGGGAATACACGTGTCCCTCTTCACGCCTGAGGAAAGTACCATCTAGAAAGCTGGTTTCTCAGCAGCAGATTTAGAAAATACTGGGATGAGGTCTGTCCCACCACCGCCACCCACCCCCAGGCAGGCACGTCCGACCCGTGGCCCAGGACGGCTTTGACTGTGGTCCAACACAAATTCTTAACATGATGAGATTTTATTACGACTTTTTTTTTTTTTTTTTTTAGCTTATCAACTACGGTGCGTGTTGGTGTATGTTATGGGTGGCCCAAGACAATTCTTTTTCCAGTGTGGCCCTGGGAAGTGACAAGGTTAGACAGCCCTTAAGGAAGTCTACACATCAAGTCCCAAATCCCTTTCAGTCCTAAGAAATCCTGGGAGTGGGGAAGACAGGCCCAACTGAAATACCTTCATTTTTCTGCTGTGTTTATCCTGGTCCCCTTTTCCCAGTGGCTGGCTGTCGCTGGCTAAGGAAATGAGAGACTCCCAAATTCCAACAGGAATTCCAGAACTTTCACAGCCCCAGCTCTGCCTGGGCCTTTAAGGTCTTCTTCTTCTGAAACTACAAGGAAGGCTCCTGTGGAAATCTGTCCTTGTCCCTGTCAGCCACCCCCCGAGAGATCCCCGAGGGCGGAAGGCGCAGGTCTGTCGTCAGGGAGCCCGTGCGGCGGTTTTGAGGATCGTTTCCATGGGAACATGGTAAGGGGAGACTGGAAAAACAAAGGTTCTGGGCTCAGAGGCCCGTTTCCAGGTGTGACAGTTCTATTACAACATGTCTAGTTGTCCCTCTCCGAGTCACAGCCCAGCGTTTCTTCTAAACAGGTAGGAATTTCAGCCACGGGGACTGGACTCGGGAGTGTCCCATCTCTGGGCTCTAGACTCCTTGCATTATAAAAATTACCTAAAACATAAAATTTCCTCAGTCCCATTACAAACTGCACAACCAGTCCAGGACGGAGTGGGCGAGAGCACACCCTGTCACCCTGACACCCAGGTCAACATGGGTGGAAATACCAGAAAAAGACGGGAGACCCTGAATTCCCTGCTTGGGTGACTCCCATCCAACTGGGATCTCCATGGAAAGACCTAGAAACAAACACTTTTCCAGGTTTTTAACACGTCTGCATAACAGTTGCAAATTTATCTGATGGAAACTGTACCCCTACGTACTGAGAACAGGGCAAGATGCCACAGTAAAGGGACTCAGGGAGGGCGGGAGACAGACAGCAAGCAGCAGCCCCCAGCAGACAAGGGCAGACGCCACCGGGCTAGAGTGTGTCCCTTCTGGACCTTCTGATGCCTTTGGCTTGTCTCACCCCGCCCGGACTTTGATACCCATCCACGTGGGCTCAGCAGGACCGGCAGGGGCATGTTCTGTCCCCTACAGCAGTTAGTCCAACGTCACTGCTGACGACAAGCCACGGGGAATGCTCAGGAGTCATGGGCACCACCCAGTGAGTGACCAGGGCAATGATGGTCCCTGACTGGTGGTTCTCAGTGCGGTTCCTGGACCAGCAGCACCCACGTTCCCGGAAAGCTTCTGTGACATGCAAATTCTTGGGCCCCACCTCAGACAGGCTGACTGAAAATCTCTGGGGGTGAGGCCAGAAATCTGTCCTAACCAGGCTTCTGGGGGACTCCTGTGTGCACGCACGTGTGTGCACATGCATACACACGCACTAAGCCACTGAAGTGTGACACGTGCTGGTTTCGATATCCTCACCTTCCTCCTCCCCCGCCCTTTTGCTCAGATTGCAAATGCCCGTGAGGGGTAAGGTGGCAGGCAGTGAGCAGCTGAGGGCGCGGCATCCATGCCAGCATAGCCACAGGCCACTCTGTGCCCAGGCCCAGCCTGCCCACCTCTGGCACCATGCCCCCACCTCCCAGAGGGCACGGGGCCTGGGGCAGGAGCGGGGCCTGGGGCAGGAGTGGGGCCTGGGGCATGCTCTCTGGAGGTCACCCTCCCTCCCTCACCCCTGTAGTATGGCTGTCTTAGGCCCCATGTCCTGCCTCCCCTGACCTAGGCCCTGCCTCCTCCATCCCACTCTGACGCTGACCTGTATCTCTCCTCTCTGCTGTCACCTAGTCCTGAAGCCACCGCGTGTCGGAAGGCACTTCAGTCAGGGGCTGGCACCAGCACCCTGGAACTAACGGTGCTCCTTCACCTGTGCTCCTCCTCCCCCTGTCCCCCCACTGGGTGGATACTTGGGCAATTGCCCCCATCTGGTCCCTGAAGTCAGCAGTTCAATCTACAGACCACAAACCTAGGGGAGTTAGTGACCAACAGGAATAACCGAAGTCCCCAGAACGCTTGGCTGTGTTAGTCAAAGCAGAGTCCACAGCAGCCCTTGAGAGTCCCACAGCCACGTCACAATGGGCATCAGCAACTCTGTCTTGGCACCCACCGTCCCTCCCGTAGGGAGCTGCCAGCATCTCTTCCCTGGGTCACCAAAACTGTCCCACCTGGGGTCTTTACCTTCGGTCATATGCCCCCATCACACTCGTGTGTGTAATCACGCCGCCCACCCGTGGAAACCCTTCCGTGCAGGGGTCCAGTGGTAGCCAGCTCCTCCCAGCTCGCACACCCATCCCCTGAGCATCTCTTCCAGCTCCGAGTTCAGGGACGTCAAGCTGGTAGCTTGAAACTGGCCACGATGGGAGTGTTTACACCACAGGAAGGGGCCAGGCTACAAGCCAGAACTTCTCACTCCTGGCCTTTGGGAAATGGGTCTATCAGAACGTACCCATGCCTGGCTCTCACCCCCAACACGGTCATTCAATTGGGATGGCATCAACCCTTGGCTGGCAGGCGTTTCGGAGCTGCCCAGGTGATTGGAACATGGAGCCGAGATTGGAATGGGGGAAAGGGGATCTCCTGAGCAGCACACATGGGCCCTTGCCTGCCTCTGCAGTCTCACCTCCTGGCGGGCCCCATGATGCAGGCAGCCAGGCTAGGGCCCCTCTCTGTATGTGCTGGGACCCCTGCATTTATGGCTCCCTCTGCAAGGCCTGCTCCCCTTGCCTTGGGGTCCACCCTCCCCTCACCCCATCCATAAACCTATGAGGTGGTTACTGTTAGCCCCATTTGACAGAAGAGTAAACTAAGGCTTTGCAGAGATAAGAACTTGTTGGCTTTTTTCTTGAGATAAAACCTTCTTTTTAGAAATAACATTTTTTGGAGAACTTTTTTGAGGTAAGAACTTTTCTAAGAACTTTCCATAAGTCTGTGGCTCCTAAGTGGGAACTGTGCACTTGAATTGGAACCGAGCTCTGCAGAACTTGCAGGTTTCAGCCCTGCGTCACAGGAGCAGCAGTGTTGTTTGCGGGGAGGGGGTGGTGGCTGTAAGATCAGGAGCTGCGTGCAGGCAGGCAGGACCCCGGCCCGAAAAAGGGTGTGCCACTTGCTCTTGGCTTCAGTTCACTGTCACTGTAAGGATCTCCTCCCCTCACCCCAGCCTCTTCATTGTTTGGGAGCAGTTGTTCTACAAGTCATCTCCCATTTTGGAACAAAGAAAGGCAGCAACCACACGAAGGCACATGCGTGGCGGTGGCCGGGAGGGCTCAGTCAGCAGCCTTTGACAGGGAGGAGGCAGAAGCAGGGGCTTACCCTACTCCACACCCGCCCCCAGCTGGTCCGGTCACAGGACGCGTCAGAACACAGGCCCGGGCTGATCCCGTCACAGGACGCGTCAGAACACAGGCCCGGGCTGATCCCGTCACAGGAAGCGTCAGAACACAGGCCTGCCTCACCTTGGCGACACACGGGTCCGCTTACGCGCGTTATCAGCAAAGAAGATTCTTAAGCGACAAAGGAGACAAACCTTCAACAGACTAACGTATGGACAAAAGAGCCTCCAAGACCAACTGCCCCAGGGAGCAGTTCGCGTGCAGGGCACACCTTCCGTGTAGCGGTTTATAAACTGGGCAACCGATTACATGGTAAAGATGAAATCGTTCAAGGTGCGTGGCTGCTAGAAACGGCCTCAGGATCGAAGAGTTTCTAATGAGGTGCCATTCCGGTGGACACGCTCAGACACACCCTCCTCCTCTCTGCAAGTCCCCAGCCCCCAGCCCCCTCCCTGGCAGGGCTCCGGAGCTCCCCGGGGCAGCCCTGCGAGGGTGCAACATTGCAAATTAAAATGCAGCTTAGTCATCCAAAAATACGTGCACACTTCCTCTCACGTAAGTGAAGGAGGAAGGGAAAAAGTTCAGAATGAAGAGAAACACCCAGAATGAATCCTCAGCCTTGCTATTTCTACAGTTGAGGGAGGGAGACCATAGACCACCACTGAAAGCTGCCCTCCTGGTCCCCTAAGACGATGATCTAATCTTTCTTTGCTTTAGAGCACGCATGTCCAACCTGCGGCCCAACCTGAGGACGGCTTTGAATGTGGCCCAATGCAAATTCTTAAAACATTATAGATTTTTTGGGAGACTTTTTTCTTTCTTTAGCTCATCAGCTATCACCAGTGTTAGTGTATTTTGTGTGTGGCCCAGGGAAGCCCAAAGGATAGAGAGGATACACAGGGGCATTAGACACCCAAGGGCTGGCAAATCCTTAGTAAGAGTCCTGAACACAAAGCCTTTGGACACTTATTTTGAGGGAAACATGGAGGCTCTGGAGAAGCAGGAGTATTATGATCAGAAAGGTGTCACAGCTGCTGCAAAAGGAGCCAGCCACCCAGTTCCACGGACACTGTCCATGTCAGATGGAGGGACAGTGGCACCATGGCACAGTTAGGCTGTGTCGAGGGGAGGGTAAGCCTGGAGACCAGGATTAAAGAGGAAATGACACACGAGCTTTGCTTCGTTTTTAGAAGACGGAGACCAGAACATGGGGAGCCCTAGAGATGTGACTGAGGATGACCAGAGTGGCGGGAAGGCACCAGAGAAGACACAATGGAGAAAGGGGGACCCCGAGACTCCTTCTCAAAGGTCTGTATAACCTGGACACAGATGGGGTGCATGGCAGGGAGGAACGTGCTAATCCCCACAGCCACCCCAAATCATGTCCCAGGTTGTGGCCCTGAGCTCTGGAGGTCAGCCTTACAGGGATCCTAGGAGAGGGACCCCTGAATGAGGTGAGGGGGTGAAATGGATGAATTTCAGAGTGTCCTTCCCAAGTTCTAAGACTTTATCAGGAGCATCTCCCCGGCTTGTGGATTTCTTACAAATTTTTACATGAAATGTGAAAGGTCTCCCTCTTTCCCTTTTGTTGTGTACTCATTTGTTCTTCACCTTTTATTTTTTAAATACAGAGTTCCACAAGTTCCAGAAGGAGACTCCAAATCTAAAGAAAAGCAAGTTTCAAGACCCCTTTTGGATTGTCCGGAATAGGCCTACGTATAGAGACGGGAAGTCGGTGAACAGGTGCTGAGGCCGCGGGCAGAGCCGGGAGGAGCTGCCGAGTGACTGCTCCCAGGACCGGGTGTGTGAGCCCTGATGAACATGTTCTATAATTAGATTGCGGCGACCCTCACAGGACCCTGAGGGCACTGGGAACCACTGGACGCTTTACCGGGTGAAGGTATGGTATGTAAATTATGTCCCAGCGCATGCGTGCACACACACACACACGCACAGACACACACATGCGTGCACACACACACACACAGACACACACATGCGCGCGCGCGCGCGCACACACACACACACACACGCACGCGCCCGCAGACACACACACACACACACACACACACACACAGACACACACATGCGTGCGCGTGCGCACACACACACACGCACACACACTCTTTGGGGACATGCTCCAGAGGAATTTTCCATCCTATAACCATCCTCAGGACAGCTGCACTCTGCTGCTGCATGACACCACCAGTGGCCGTCCTACATCTTACCCGTCCCTTTCGAGTGGAAACACTGAATGTTAATTAAGCTTCCCCCCCACCCCCTCCACAGAACCTGGAGCCCAAGCGAGACACTCATCCAACCGTCTCACTCTCTGAGCCGATGTGGTCCATTACCACAGCCTTCGTGATGGCAGCCATGAGGACTACTGTTGACCATGGGTCCAGGCAAGGGCCGGGTAAGACCCAGCATGTCCATCACCCCCGAGAACCTGGCAGATGGCCCTGAGCCTCTTCAAGAGTCACTGGCTGTCACTTGGAGCCCTGGGTAAGAGGAGCCCAAGTGACGGGGCCCCGCAGACCCAGCGCACCACTGTCCCCTCGGGCCAGGGAGGAGGATCTAGGACTGGTGCTGAGCACTCGGAAGTCACTCGGCCAGTGACCCTCCTGGGGAGGACTCACTGAATGAGGCAGTGCTGTCCCTTGGACGACAGATGTGTTCTTGGAACAGCACCAGACCCTGAACTCGTCCCAACAGGCAGAATGCCACATCCCCCGGGCACTGACCAGATCCCTGCTGGGGACAGCAAGATGTATTTTTAGAAATCCCAGGAAAGCTGTGTGCAATTCTCACGTGGCCCAACAGCAGGTCCCTCCAGGTGCCGGCACAGCCCCGAAGGCCTTTCGGATCACTCCGGAACAGCCACTGCTCTCAACATCGTCCGCCAATGCGGTGACATGGGGCTCTAATGCAAGGTAATTCTACTCAATTATACTACGTCACCCACCTCAGCACACATTGTCCCACTGCACTTAAGTCACCGGTAAATGCGTGGTCAGAAAATTACACACACTGCACACCTTCGTGTACAAACACCGACACGCGTGCACACACACGCTCATGTGCACACTTTGACGGCTCAGCTCAATCCCGCTGGGCCGAGGAGAAAGCCCAGAAACTGTGAAAGCAGCCCGGTTAATGGAAACGAACCCCAGCTGCGTAGAAGAACAGTAACAGCTGTGGACGTACTTTTTGGCGTTTTTGATTACCCACCTGAAGCCCTGGCTGCTCCCAAAACAGTGGAACCGAGCCTCTGATCTGGACAAAAGACGACACGCCATCATCCATGTAAATCGTCTGCACCGCAGGGAAACATAAAGGGAAAGCACTCTTCAGTGAGACCGAATGTCCTCGGCCGGTAACGGGAGCCGGCCGCCTGAGACCCGACACCGGAACAAAGGGCAGACGGCGGGCCTCGGGCCCTGGGCTCCTCTCCCGCGCGGGGCCGCCGCTCCCTGACCCCCAGCCCGGCCCAGCGCGCCCGCGGGCAGGCGGGCTGGCTGCCGACCAGGCTCCCGGAGTCTGGAGCAGGCGCGGGCCGCCCAGGATCTGCTGCCGCTGGCGGGGAACTCACATAACCTTACTGAGCTCCCTGAAAAGCCCAGCAAATCCCCCACCTCACCCCCATTTTAGGAACAGAAGCAAATGTGCTCTGGGGTTTAACGAAGACTCTTCCTTGGAACCCCCTATTTTCGGCTTGTCAACTAGCTAGGTAGCAGAAAGCAAGTGGGGAAGGAAGGAAGGAAATGAACAAGGTGCAGTGAAAAGGCACAGTTGACAGCACTAGTCAGTCCTGCACTTGACAACGCAATTCAAGACTCAACTTGACCTTCCACTTACTTGGTCCTGGCCCTATGCCACATGTTCTTAAACATGCCACTGAGTCAACACAGCACAGCTTCCACAGACTTCCAGTGCGAGAGCACCTGCCCAGAGACAGATGGTACTTACACATCAAAGGCTGCTGTCTCCCCACGCCCACACACAGTTACTCCAGGGTGTACCAACGCCTCTTCTGTCGGCAGGTCCCCACGGACACTGCTGTGCAAGGGCGTTCTAAAAGGACAAAAAGTCCTGTCCCGAGCCTCACAAGGGGGAGGCCGTGGCAGTTCTCAGATGCACTGCCCTTTATCTGCGTAACTCTAGCCTGGCCTGGCAGGGCCGGCCTGGGCGATGCGGCTGGTCCTTTCCATTCCTTACCGGCCTGCTCCCTTACCGGGTAGCTTTCCATGAGGCGAGATCACGCTCAGATGCACATGCATTAGTAATTCTGCAGGGAGGACTCGAACATTAGACCCGCGGGCTCCCTGGGCTGCGGGCATGACAGGAGCCCAGAGGCTACCCTGTTGAGCTGACATCCTATCCCTCAGTCTCCAAAGGGAAAAAGCACCGGGTTAAGAGCTTGCTGTCTGCCTCCCGATGCTGACTACCAGCCAACTGGTTACCCTCCATTATTCTACTGATGGGGACACGAGAAAGTCACAGGCTGTTTAGACTCGCACAGGCACGGCCGGCTACGGTGAGGGTGACAGCACGGAGCAGCCTGTGTGGGCCGCACAGTCCAAATTGCTAAGAAAGAAGCCAACTCAGCCGGCATTTCTCTACGAAGACGACCCTTACCGGTTCCCAGGGTCTGATTTAAGCAGTGGAGCTAGAACCCTTCACTTGGTGTGGACACCTGCTAAGAGCGCTACTTCTGGCGTGAGACCTCACTCTTCAGAAGACACCTGCAGCCACCCCAGCGCTGCAGACCCCTCCCCGCCCCAGGGCAAGGAGGAACGATGCCTCCAAATGTCCCCATTCCTCCCTCCCCCACAAAAATAAACTAGTTCTGCGTCCCGCCCTCCCTTCAGGACCATGTTCTTCGTTTCCAAGGGGATGGGACAAAGCTGATCATCCAGCACCAGGGAAGGAATCGCAGTCTTTACCCCTGTAGCTGAGAGAATGTGGGTCTGACGGGGGTGGGAGATCTGACACCGCGTCTCCCAGCTACAATTTTAACGGGCGCCGGGGGCCGTCGGGGAGGAGACGCAGGTGGCGAGTGAAAGCAGGTTGGCACGTGGCCCCAGGACAACACCAACCTGGGTCCCACTCCCGTTTACCTGCAGGATGACCCTGGGAACATGCCTTAAGCACTTTCGGCCTCAGATTCCGTCTTTCTCAGTAGAGTTCATGTCACCTGGTCCCAGAGCGGGGAGTAAATGGGGTGGAGGTGTGATCTCCTCAGGCCAGAAAGGTTTTGTGCCATGAGCGTGGGTGAGGCCCCTCAGAGGACAGAGAGAAGCTGCAGGAGTCACTGCACTGGGGGCACAGGGCTTACGCTGTGGACAGAGGGACCCCAGGACAGGCAGGTTCCCCTTAGCCTTACTGTGCCCTCAAGCTCCCAGGAGCTCAGCCGACACCTGCGGGGTGCAATCCCTGACTCACCCTAGGATTTCGCTTACATGTGGGATCCAATAAAGTAAACAAGCAATGCAGACATGGACTCATAGCTACAGGGAACAAACTGATGGCAGGTGGGGTTGGGGGGCTGGGGATGTAAAAATAGTCACGGGGATGTAAAGGACAGCACAGGGGACACAGTCAATAGCACAGGGGACACAGTGATAACTTCGTATGGGACCAGGTGGGTGCTAGACTTACTGGGGGATCACTTCCTAAGTTGTCCAAAGTACCCAGCCAGGCAATATGAAAAAGAGAGGCATTTGCAGCTGGATTTTTTCTGGACAGCCTCATATACATGCCTAACCACTATGCTGTGCACCTGAAACTAATATTGAATGTCAAATATAATTGAAAATAAAATTAAAAATTAAATAAAAGGACCTTCATGGGCGGGGGGCCCAGGGAGGAAGGCACAGCTGCCACTTGGTTGGAATATTGGTAAGTAAGTGTTCCACTTAGAAATACAGTTTTGTGTTAAAAACAAAAACAAACACACAAAAAAAACCCCCAAAAACCTTAGATCAACCTAAGCACCTCTATCGCTACAACGTGCACAACCAAACCCTCCCGCGATCCCAGAGGGCAGGTGGCCCTCTTGTGGGAGAGGCTCCTGCTCCTCTGGGAGCAGTCGCGTCCCTTCTGCCACCTCTGCTCTTCCTGCTTCTAGAAACACTTGGGGGAAGGAGAGGCGCTCCCGGGGTGGGCACTGCTCCCGGGGTGGGCACTGCTCCCGGGGTGGGCACTGCGGGGGCTGCGCTGGGGCCCCGGGTCAGGAAGCACACGCCTCCTGGCCCTCCTCCACGCGAGCTTCCTCCCGCTGCAGCTCCGGCCCTGGCACCGCCCTCCTCCTGTGCACGGGCCCTCCCTGCCCTCACATGCTGCCCAGGCAGCTGTCTGGCAGCTGAGCGCTGGACTGTGGGAGGCCCCCTGGGGCGCAGCCGCCTGCCACCAAGGCCAGCTGTCTGCACGGCCTGCTGGGCGGGCTGGGCTCACCATCCAGCACGGCTCAGGGACCCAGGTTTACTCCCACGCTGGGAAGAGGACGCCCCCAGCATCGGCCTTGGGAACTGACTCCTTCCGCCCCCCGGGCGTCACCTTCTCTCCCACCCCCACCCCACCCCACCCCCCGGTGGTCACACTGTTCGGGGGCACTCTGATGGTGCCGAGCACCCAGGACTCCCTGCTACCTCCCACAGCGAAGAGCACACGGTCCATGGCAGGAGCCTGAAACGCCCCTGACCCCCACAGACCTGCCCTGGGCGCGAGGCCGTGACACTCCTGCCCAGTTACGTGTCTGCGGAGAAAGGAAATCCCTGTGGGGTCCCGCTGCCACCTCTCGGTCCCAAGCAGCTGCCGGCTGTCTCTGGGCGGATGACACATGGGGCCGGGGGGCCGGCTGCCTGTCTGCGGCTCCTCCCTGGGGGCGCAGGGCCGGGGGAGGGTTGCAAAGGCAGGGCACCGGCAGGGAAGCCACGGAGTAGGACGACACAAAAGTGCAGGAGCCAGGAAACCCCTCCCCGTGCCTCTCCCTCCCCTGCCCATAATGATGCCAGTGACGCTGCACGCGGGGCTGGACGGCAAGGGAGGCAGGCACCAAGCTGTGAGCCTCGCCCGGCGCCGCCCAACAGCCCTCCAGAATCTGGTTCCGTCACCAGGTTCCGGGGCTCTGCCAACCGGACTGCACAAAGAGGCTCTGCAGCGCTGACCCCCGTCTCAAGCACAGCACCCAGCCTGTGGCACGTGATAATGACCTGGATGACGCAAAGGCTAAGGACACGAGGAGAAAAATGGAGATGAAAAGTGGTCATGACGGTGGGGCATGAGAACAGAAGGAGGTCACTTCCATCATGCAGATACAAGAAAGGAGAAAGCCACCTGCCTGTGGGGGCCACGTCCTCTCTCTCTGCCATTGTTAACCAGATAGCTATTCACCTGCCTCGTCTATACCCAGCAAAGCAGACGCTGTGAGCAGAAGTGACAGGCAAGAAACTGGCCCTGCTGCTGACGGTGAGGGTCCTGTCCCAACGTCCTCGTACGCGCCGTCTGACCCAACAGGCCCCTCCTCACCTGCGTGTGTCTGGAAGCCCAAGCAGGTACAGCTCACACAGGGAGGGCAGGTGCTCCTCTGTGCTGAAACTGGCACCGTCCCTGTAGGCAACCCCGCGCACAGCTGCCTGGCTGGGAGGGGACGCAAAGCCCCGTGGCCCCTAAGCAAACACAGGTGTGTGCTGCCTGTCGCCCGCGGCCACGCTGCACCTGTGCCTCGCACGGGGCCCTCTGCTAATTCGTTCCGCCTGTGAGCCTACCCCAGTGGCATTGTCCTCCGGATTGCAAGTTCGAGAGAGAAACGAAGTTGTAGACAGCATCTCTGGGGGTCAGAACAGAATTTAGAAAACCCACCAATGAGAAATTAAGCAGATGGTCAAAGCCCCCGGGGAGCCAAGAGGAACTGGCTGCTTAACACAAAGATGTCTCAACGCCCAGGTGCTAAGACCTGCTTCCAGCATGAAGCTTCCTTTGATTCAGAATGGGAGGGAATTGTTCTCACCGGCCCATTATCCGTCTATTTTTGTCTTTAAAGAGACTTTCAAAGCCTATCGGTGCGTCCACCTAGGGCTGCTCTCTAAATACCTGTCACCCTTCATGACCACCAGTCCGGTTGGCAAAGGGCTCGTGGAAAGCAGTCTTTTCTCGGCATGAGAGGCGAATCAGAAGAGATCCAGCACGCGAGCCAGAGGCGCGTTCGCAGGGAGAGCCCCAAGGACTGTTCCAGGAGGGGGCCGTGCTCATCAGAAACTGCCTCAAAGCACGTCCCCCTGGGCGGCATGCAGGCGGAAGCACCCGGGGCGGACGGGTCTGCACTGACCTGCTCCGTCTCCACGAAGTTGGACACGTGGCCATCGTCGTTGACACCGCGGGTGTGGAAGCGAGCGCCGGCGCGTGTGCGGCCGATGCGAGAGATGAGGCAGGCCTTGGCCTGCTTGTGCGAGGCGTAGACCGTGCGGATGGCCACCACCCCGCAGATGACCTTCAGCAGCCAGTCGCAGCAGCGCACCTGGTGCTGCCTCAGGGGCACGTGCAGCAGCTGGTTCCTGCAAAACGGAGCCCCACCGCGACTCGGGTCACCTCCCCTCCTCCGAGAAGCACTGTGCCCCATGCGGGCAGGGAGGGGGTGCCTGGGGGAGCCGGCCTTTCCTCTCCACTGCGGGGTGAGCGCACACGGCTCCCCATGATCTCTGCACTCAGGACACGCAGCCCTGGGTGTTCACGGGCTTCTGAGAGACCCCAGGCGGCAGGAAGAGAGGGGCAAGGAGTCCTTTCGCAAGGCCCCTGCCGGCATCAGTGTCACTGGGTGGAAGCTGAGCACAGAAGGTGTGACCTCATGCACCTTCAGGGGATGTCAGCGGAGCCTCCATTAAGACCCAGAGCCTCTGCTTTTGTTTTTTAGGTTTTTTTGGAGGGGGGCGGTTCCCTGGCTGGGAATCGAACCCAGGCCGCGGCGTTGAAAGCGCTGAAGCCTTAGCCACTACAGCACCAGGGAACCCTCACATTTTAAAATCAGAAACCCCACTGGTGAATACATCAACCGTAGGTTTTGTGATTAAATCATAAGGATAAATGATAAAAATAATATTAAATATAAGCATGCTTATTTAAATTATAGACCTACCCCATGAAGTTAATGACCATGCAATCCCAACTAAATCAAAGAGGAGGAGGTGAAAATGAAAACACCCACGTTTGCAGTATTTCCATACCTGGTGGATTGCTCTGGGCCTCTGGAGACCCCTGGTGTCCAGCCCGAGAACGATGGGGAGAAGGGCCAGCACTCCCCAAGGGCACGGAGCACCACTCTAAGTGCCCTGGGATGGATGAACTCACTTCATCCTTGAAGCAGTGCTACATGAGGGGCATCATCGCTCACCCCAGTTTACAGATAAAGAAACTGAGGCACAGAGAAGTGCAACACGCACCTGCCCTTGGTCCTGCAGCTGGGAGCCGGGAGCCCGTCTGTCCTCCCAGCCCGCTGGCCCGGCCCCCACTTCCTGAAGGCCTTACCTGTACAGCTGCCCCTGTGGGCGGCCAGCGCGTGCTCCCGCCCCTCCCTTGCTCAGCCTCCCGACACCCACTCGAGCTCACTGGGGCCGATGTGAGGTCCCTACCTCACTGACGAGAGGTCCGTCAGGGCACCCTGTCTCACAGGACGTGGAGCAAACCCAGACCCCAATGCCCCATTTGTTTAAAAAGGGCAGCACCTGTTCTCCCCTGAGCCTTCCTCAAACACGGCTGCAATTTCTCGTTTCTGGGGGCTTCTCCAAGCAGCAGTGACCCCCAGCTCTTAGGCAGCCTCCCCGACTGTGAGCACGGCCACGTCCACCTGAGTGCTGAGACCCCCTTCCCAGCTTCTCAGCGCCCGCTGGCCTGATCATGAAGACCCCTCGACGAAGCCGTGGTGGCCCCTTTTGCACCCCTCTCGGAAGTTTAGTGACAAACCAGGCTTAGTAACGAGCGTACTAAATCTGGACGTGGCACCAACACACAGCCTCCAGGCTGTTCTAGAGACTTCCAGCCACATGGCTACGGTCACCAGCAAGTCAGGACGCAGAAGAAGGAGCCTTTTGCCAAATGGAGCACTTCAGTAAGCCCCGCTGGCTGTCACACTTGCCTGATCCTCCGTGGGAGGATGGCCGCGTCCTCGGAGGAGGACCCAGAGAGGAGGACCACCGGCCTGGCCTGGCCAGGGAACCCACTCCCAGTGGGGCCAGAACCCCCGGGAAGTGACTCGCCCCTGCCGTGCACGCTCCCATGTTCACCACCTGCACTCAGAGGTGGGTGCGGACCCAAATGGTGCGTGTGCGCAGTCAAGCCTGTGACCACTCATCTGTGGTCACTGTGTGGGTGCCACCCCAAGGCCAAACACCTCACCCTGGACTGCGTACAGCCCGGCGGCCTGGAGCCCCAAGACTGCCTCCTCTGTACTCCCCACGCTCCTCTCAGCCTGCACTTGGGGCACCCCTGCTTTGTCTCCCGGTTTCTGTGTGCCTCGGGTCTCCAGCCACGTAGCTGCTGGCTCGCGGTCCCACGTCTCCTGGTAACTCTGAGGGGAACAGCGGACAGGACAGGCCTGGACACCGGTGTAGGCTCGTCACTGTCCCCTTCCACAGGACTCAGCAGGGTCATTACCCCAGGACCCAGCAAGGGTGGTGATTTACTCATCTAGAGGGTCGTCCGCACCTAGCTGTGCCCATGAAGGAGCAGCCAGATGACCCCCCACATATGGAACTCCAGCCACTTTTGTCTGGGCTTCAGGACACGTGTCATCACGTTTCTGCATGTCACCTTGGCAGGGTGACTCAGTTTCTCCACTGTGGGGCTCATTTGGCATCTACAGCCAGAATGTCTGGGTTTGAATTCCCTCACTTGTGCAAGCCTCAGTGTCCTCACCTGTAACAGGCGGGTAACAGACCCCACCTCACAAACAGACCCCTGTGAGGCTCAGGGGAGCTGGGAACCGGGCCTGGGGCACCCGGCAAGCGGGCGGAGCACCGAGCACCGAGCACCGGCCAGGCGCTGCAGAGCCCGGCGGGCGTGGGCTCTCGTGCTCTTTACCTCTGACCTCTCTGGCCTGGACTTTCGCTCCTAAATCCACTAAGTCTACGTGAGGCCACTCTGAGCCCCTCCCGGGCCCCAGGGGCGGGGGATGTGGGTTCTCTCACTGCGCAGAGAGCACACAGCACGGATCCCAGCACGGAGGACGCGAGCCCAAGGATGCAGGTGCCCAGCAGGGCCCACCCTGCTGTCTGGGGGGGCCGGAGAGGCGGCGCCCAGGGCCTCACCAAAAGAAGGCATTCCCCCACTCGTAGCTGTCATCGCCCTGCTTCTGTGCCCGGACGGTAAGGTCGAAGCGAGACCCGTCACTGGGCCAGGAGAAGTAGAAGACGCCGGAGTTGAGGATCTTCCTCAGGGCCGTGAGGCGGTCCTCCTCCTTGGCCTCCTCCTGCAGAGGGTAAAAGTCGGTGGCCGTGATTTTGTAGATTTCCGCCTCTGGAATTCTGCCCACAGAGGTGCAGCCGGTCACCAAAACCAGGAAGCTCAGTGACGCGCCACCTGGAGGGGGGACAAGCAGACACGGGGGCTTAGGGTCACAATCGGCCATCGCAGAGCAGCTTGCGGCCCCGAGGGGCTCCCAAACTCAGCCCAGCGATCCGCCCCGGCACCCCAGCCCGTGGCCTGGAGCCGCGGGGAGCCCGACGGAGGGCTGACACAGGTCAAATGAAAGAGCCCCTCATGATAAGGACTTTTAGTCCCCTCTTCCCTAGCTCCTCAGCCCCCCGCTTTAACCACCCCCCACCCCCATCAGTTTTCCTTTAACTCTAGCTTCACCATGAGATTGCTCCCAGCCTGAATCCGGGAATGTCTTCACCCTGCCTCCTGCTGTAGGTAATTACCCCAAAACCTAAACAACAGGTGGTTAGGCTGGATCTCCCAGGTATCCTTTGCCCTGGCTTGAGTTAATCATTCAGAAAAACTTGTAATTTGTGTTTACTAATTGTATTCCCAAAATGTCCCTGTCCCCAGCTTGGTTAGTCGTCCTAAAATTCATGATGTGTGATGGCAAAACTTTACTTGGCTGTGTTTGCTAGACTTTAGCTAACTATCCTGGTGGCTGTGAATCTGTGCTTGTTGATTATGTCAAGCCCAGGCCATTCCTGGATAGGTGGACACCTGGGTGGCCTGCAAGCCCAAAGTCAACAGGACACAAACTCCATGGGGCTGAACGGGTCTTCCTTCATGCAGCCGCCCTGCATCAGTGGCTTCGGGGCCTGCTTCTCAGGCTAATGCTTTTCAATCTAGTAACCGAGTCTCTTTCTCCTCATCTAGGGGCCACTGGGATATGGATGATGCCCCGGAAAGGCTTCCAGCCCATCCTGACCAAAGAAATCAACATGGTCTCCGAGGTGGATCTGAAGACCCCTTCCCCTTTTAGATCAAATAGGGTGACAGCTCTGTGAATCCCCAACAGGTAGGGACAATGACCACACTCAGCAGGAAGCAGATACAGAATGAGACCTCCCATCCCTCAGCTTCCCATAGAGATTTAGGGGATCACGTCTCTCAAGAGGAAAGTAAGGCAGGCAGGTAGAATAGGGGGGATCTCGGGACCCCTCCCATGGGATCTACCTTGCTGGAGTCATCACCACCCTGACATCACCCCTTTCTAGTAATCCCTGCCTCGAGACAGACAATCACAGGAGGTAACTAAGTTTGGAAAGAGAAAACATGAGCAGTAAAAAGGTGATGTCACAGCCCCTGTCAGTCACAGATGTCAATCAAACGGCCCCACGCCCAGAGAATAAAACCCCCAAAGCCTCGTTATTCGGGACTCTTGGGCCATTCTCCTCCTCAAGCCCGCGCCTACCTGGTCTTAGGAGTGTACTTGCTTTTCAATAAACTTTCTCTTTGTTTCTTCTTATGTTCCTTTTAATAAACTGCCTCTTTGTTTCACTTTACACTTTGGTGTGTGTCTCGTTCAATTCTTTGCTCGACATACCAAGGACCTGGGCACCGCGCCGAGGAGGGCCCCCTGCTCCGGTAACAGGACCACCCGGGAGCCTGCTGGAAACCCAAGCGTTTGGCCCATCCAGACCTCTGGGCCTGGTCCAGCAACCCGTGCTTTAACGAGCCCCACGTGGCTCTGCGGCCCCAGGTGGTTCTGGAGCCTTCCCAGTATCTGCCACCCACAGCCTCTCCAACACCCCTCCCTGTCAATCTCAGCCACCACCCGGCCCAGGGCCTCCGGCGGAGGTCAGTCCTCCAAGCCTGTCACTGAGTGGCCTCCCAGCCCACCTGCTGGCAGACCACCCCCCCGGCCACGGAGATCCCACGGCTCCCACTGCCCCTAGGACTGAAAGGTGAGCTCCTCCCACCCCCGTCCTTCCCCACCTACGGACCACCAGGGTCCAGCCGCTCCCCAGGGCTGTGCCCTGAAGCTTCTCACCCAAGACATTGTCTCTGCCCGGGATACTGCCCCCGCCCTATCTGCCCAACAAGGCCTTCCACATCCCCTCCCTACCCCACTCACCTTCCCACCTCCACCCCTAGAATAGCACGAGCCCCCCAATCCCCGTTACTAAGAGAGCTCCTCTCCACCCTTTGGGGTCAACTCGGCAACCCCTCCTCCCAGGAGCCTTTCCTGCACTCCCAAGACATGGTTAGTCGCCCCTTCTACGTGCCGACAGCATCCGTGATAGCCCTTGTCACAGGCAGAGCTAACACCTGTGTCCCCCGCACAGTGATGTTAGGTCCCAGCACTGCACGGGGCACATCTCTGAGGAATTTTTTCTCAAGAAGCCAACGCGAGAGCAGCCCAGGCCTCCTGCCCCCAAGAGTTACCCAAACCACCAGCGACCCTGTGCCGAGCGGCGACACCCCTCTGGGGACCCCACCAGGCAGCGTGTGGCTGTTCTCTGTCCTGTGTCCCTCCCCCTGCAGCAAGCCCTGGGTGCACCAAGGTGCTACGTGAGTCAGGGTGCACGGCACCGCTCTGGGGACAGTGCGGACAGCGCGCCGCTCTCCTCTGTTTTGGGAGAGGGCCCAAGAGCTGACGGGATGACTGACTGGCCTGTGGGGGCTGGTGTGGTTCTGGTCCACAGGACACTCCTCCCAAACCAAGGAGCCTCCCGAAGATCTACTCTGGTTGTCCAGGGGTCATTATCTGGAACAATGGTGGTCAACATTCTGTGATCTCTCGACACTCTGATAAAGGACCCCTAAGATGGCCAATCCACCCCCCCACAATTCCTCCTCACACTTAATAGAAAGGACAGTGCTGCTTGGGGCCAGATCACATCCGGTTTTTATTAAAGATCCCTTCATTCGATAATTAAGTCACCACTCATACCGTGACTGCTGGGGAGGGGCTCGTGCCCCAGCTCCTCAGATTACTGAAAAACCACTCCGAAACAACATGACAAGGCTGTCCATGGTGACAGGTGTCAGGGGCTGAGTTTCTGAAGTAGGACAGGCATCATTTCTGGAGGACAGGTGGGGTCTACGTGGAGGAGGCGTCTTCAAATCCGAGCCTCACACATGCCAGCGTTCCCACAGCTTGCTAGAAGCAAAGCCCGGGCACCCTGCCCACTTCCTGCGAGGGGCTCAGTCAGTGTGGGGACAGCAGAGTTCCGGAACTGTCCCCTTGCAGCCCAGAGGACAGCCCTTGGGTCCAGGTTGCACGCCCAGGATTAGACTCTGCAGGGAGCGGGTTTTAGGAGAGCACGGAAAATGTTACTTTGCATCTCCCCACCCGAGTCATGAAGCTAATTTCTAACCCACTTCTGCCAGCCTCTGCGTGGGGGGACCACATCCCTGGCAGGAGTCCCAGGCTGCTGTGAAGACAGTAGGCACGTCCCGTGTAGGGCGCCGCTGGGGGAGGCTCGGGCCAGGCGTGCTGCAAGCAGGCATGCAACGGCTCCTAAAATAAATGAGTACAAAGGGACAGTGCTGCCACCGCTGAGAATTCGGGCTTTTGGGTCCTGGGACAAGGGGTGCAGGGGAGGGTGCCACCGAGTGAGCGTTGGAGCCAGGTGCTTTAATGACAGTCGTGTGCTTCCTCCAGCCACACTTCCCCCATCCTTAGGGCACTGCTCCAGGCACTGGTCCACAAACTTCCTCCCAGCAACCCCTGGGGCAGGTACTATTTTGGCCCCATTTTACAAAAAGGGAGACAGAGGCACAGAGAGGTTAAGTGGCCTGCCCAAGGTGACCCAGCTGGGATTTGATCCACTGTCTGGCTAGCGCCCTGGGCAAGTACTCAGCCAAGGCTGGTTCCAGAGCTGGTGCTCTTCACTATATGTCCTCGCAGAAGTATCACCAACTGGCCTGACCATGCTGCCATGTCACACATGAGTAACTGTCTGTCCCCCAGGGGCGCTGAATGACCTGCCCAAGAGCACAACTACTCTGTGCTGGACCCAAAATGCCAGGGTGGGTCTCCCCTTGGCCCTGGGCTCTGTCTCGCCCTCAGGTCCAGGGGTCTTCCGTCACTTTGGCTTGTTGACCGTAGTTGACCAAGGGGCCCCTTGCTGTCCATTTTTACAGTGACACCAAATCGTTAGCTTAAGTGGTTGTGGATATGTTTTCTAGCATGTGCTCAATACTGACGTGTCAGAATGAAACCATTGCAGGCCTCTTCACCAGGATCCGAAGGAAACCAGACGACACTCATCACTATCTATTATTTAAAGGAATACACGAACGGGTTTTTCTTTAACAGATGGGATTTTTACTCTTATTCCCTCCCCCCACCCCCACAATCTCATCCTGATGTGACATTTTGTGCTTCTGTGTCCTATATTGATCACCCTGTCATACTGTGCAGCAATTTGATCCTAAAGCTGAACATGTTTAAGAAGAGTTTCTTGTGGTTTGAGTTATCACCACAATGATGTTTCGTACACAGTAAGTCAGGCACTGTAAACAGAACAGTTTGCTACATAATCACTTAACATAAAAAGCAAAGATTTGTTGGAAAAGCATCTTTTACTGAGACAGATGGGGCTTCTAGTTCATATATCCATGGATAAATATTATTTATTGATGGAATGAAACTAGTTTCTTTATCAATTCTAGTCATTTTTCATTTTTATGGATGCAAACACTAAGAAACCTTGTTCACATTAATAAATCGATGGAGATAGAAAGGGCCTCATTATAGAATTAGTCAATTCCTCTAAGTCCTTCAGCATTACAGGCTAAACACAGGTAACACTGATGTGTTGACAAGATTACTGCTCATGCTGTCAGCTGGTGCCCTAGTTAAGCTCTCCTTCAGTTTCGTGGAAAGCAAACAATTTGACATCACCTGACTTGTGAACAAGTTTGTTACTGAGTCATTATTGAGGTGACGTAACTTCCTCAACACAACTGACAACCATGCTTTGAATAGTCCCTTTGTCTAACCTCCTAGAGGTATTTACGTCCAGGGGCAATGCAGCATTCTAGAAGGGAGGGAGACAAGATGGAAGACAGGTGGTTGTGGGCAGGACAGAGGGTAGGAGAAACCAGCCCCTCTGGACAGGCACATGCTTCAGCACACCTATTATGGGAAGCAGTTGAGTACTGGGAATTGTTTTCCTTGGAATGAACCATGTCTGTGCACTCTGGACAGTTCTTTGTGACCCCAGAAGGGCTGCCCTAGGCCATGGCCCTCTGGCGGGGGGAGACCTACTGGGCCCTGACATCCTAGCATGTGGCTTCCTGTTACACCAACACTGTCTACACCCAGACTTGTTCAATGCCCCTCATTTGCTCTGCCCCTCCAGGTCTGAAAGCTCCTGGTTCAAACCCCAGCACCAGACTGTTGAGGGGGTCACTGCCTCCCTGGCCCACCTGGCAGGGTGGCGTTGGCCTGTGGTCCCCAGAGGGAAGGTGTCTCTGGGGGATCAATGAGGCCAGGGGGACAGGCCTGCCCAGGTATGTGAGAAGTCCCCACTGATGCTCAAGTCGAACACAGCACCTAGTCTCTGTTTTCGGTGAGGTGGGGTCAGTGTTTTCATGGCCAGGACATGCGCTGGGCCTG
The DNA here is from genome assembly GCA_004026885.1 of Lyroderma lyra. Classification (NCBI taxonomy): domain Eukaryota; kingdom Metazoa; phylum Chordata; class Mammalia; order Chiroptera; family Megadermatidae; genus Lyroderma; species Lyroderma lyra. The sequence goes on along the minus strand of PVJL010002028.1, from coordinate 145,722 downwards.
GGGAGATGCTCAGAAGTCACGAGTCAAAGCTGAGTCCTAGGGCTCAAGACCCAAAAGTCTCCTGTAGCCAGGAGACAAGACAAGCTCAAACATGTGGCTGGGCTCTGCATGCCCCAAAGGCCTGTGGGGCCTCGGGCAAGTGTCCTTCCCTCTCTGGGAGAGCAAATGCACCTCCCTGTCCCTTCCAGATCCAACAGCCGGGATCCAGGCCTCTGGCCAAGGCAAGACCACACCCTGGTCAGAGGTTGCTGGCCAGAGTTAGCTGAGGTGGCAGGGCGGGCAGGCAATGGGTCACAGGCCAAAACACACAGCAGGACCTGAAGGGGACAAACACACACACACACTCACTCTCTCTCTCTCTCTCTCTCTCTCTGTCTCTCTCGGACAAGAGGCTGACGGTGCAGACGACCCTGCCTGAGCTGAACAGGAAGGGTGGAGAGCAGTGCTGCCACCTCAGCATCTAGCGTTCGATGGGCAGAGTGTCACTCCAGGAAGATGAGGAAAGTTCTAGAGATGGATGGTGACAAAACAGTGTGACTCCTTCATACCACTGAACTGTGCACTTAAAACTGGTGAAAGTGGTCAATTTTATCCCCTGTGGTTTTTTTTTTTTTTTGTACCACAATTAAAAAAAACAAGAGAACTCCAAAACCTCAGTGTCACCCCAGAGAGTCTCTCCTCAGGCCACCGTTGGCACTCGCCTCTGAGCCACCCATCTCTCCTGGGCCCTGCAGTCACAGGGGCCCTGTCTTATCTCGTGGTGGCCATCTGTCCTCTGGCTGGGAGGGGCTGGCACTGGCAGACAATGCCATTTGTTCAGGGACAATGCTGGGCATGCCCTCACTGCCGGGCCCCCCACTTCCCCTGTGCCGGCCTTTCTCTGTGTTTTGCTCAGGCTCGGAGTTCTCCCCCCACTGGGTTCATAGCAATCTCAACCCCGGACTGCCCACGGGCCGTTGTACAATTCCTCTGCTCCTACAGGCCATCCGCACACCAGAGTCTGTAAACACGGGACGGAACTGGGGAGCCAGAGGAGGACCCCCCATTATGAACAAGCTCAGAATTCTATTCCCATGTGGCACTGGCTTAAGTAGCTCACACACCCTCTCCTCTTAGAGCATGGCAGTGCTGTGGGCTGGCCGTGTACCCCGCCTTACGACAGTCAACTGTCCCAACTCCACCCTAGGAGCCTGAAGTCGGCCGGGGCTGGTGCACTTACACCATGGAAACTGGCAAACGCTGAACATCAGGGGTGTCACCTTGACCCCACCGAACAGCCCGCCCAGAGAGCTGGACGTCAAGTATCTGCTAGCAGAGCACTGGGTATAGGTATTAAAAGAAATCATTCTAAGACCTCTGAAGGCCATTCCACATCAAGACTTGCTAGAGAACCCTGCATACCCTGAGAGCCAAACTGCCCTCTCCGGAGACGCTTCGAAGAGACGGTCCGCAGGAGACAGCCCTGGGCCCCCGACTGGGCGTCAACACCCCACAGGCACCCAGTTCTCCCAGGGCGACCCCTCTGCAGGCCAGTCCCCTCCCACCCAGCACCCCCTCCTCCATTCTCTCATATAAATCTCTTAAGAACTATGTGAGACAGAGATGAGGCAGTTTCCCTGGCTTTGCAGGTGGGCAAACAGCCCCAGAGGGACGGAGCGAAGGCCGGAGGCCGGGCTGCTGTGCAGGGGCTCTAGCCTCTAGGAGGGCTGTCTGGGGAAGCACGTGGGGCTGCCGCATGGCATCGCAGGCTGTGCACTGCACAAGCCCGGGAGACACAGTCTACCACAGCCCTCAATATCCAACCCCCGAGGCTATAAAAGCGGGAGGCCCCAGAGCTTAGGTTAAAAGCCAGTTAAGTCCCTGTAATCACAGGGACAAATGCTTTTTACTGCTCTCCTCTCCCTTTCTGGGCTCTATACTTTGAGTCATTGGGAAACCCAACTCCCTTGCTAAGTGTGGGCGTGCCACCCTCTCCCTGCTGGCATTTTTCTCCGTGCAAACCTGGGAATCTGAAATGAAAGCTTTTATGCAATCTTTGAGAGCACATTTCTTAATTTCTAACATAAATGCCTGTTTTCACTCGAGTAGATTGACACTGAACAACTTGCCCCAAGTTGAGAACCTGAGGGGAAGTCTCTCTCTCTCTGCGCAGAGCTCCTCAGCCTAAAAGGGTCAGAGAGGCCCACCCCCACTCGGGAAGGTCTCCTTGGTGGCACCTGGAAGTTGCAGCCATCCTGCGTGCTGCCTACCACCCTCAAGGGGTAAAAATAGGCCCAGAGAAAACCAACCACGGTTCCGGGCTGGGGACTTGCAGTGGGAAAAGAAAATCAAGTTAAAGCCACACACTCCTCATCGCCAGCGACGGGGATCTGAAAAACGGTGGTAAAGCCCCATCCTGTCATCCTTCAGACCCTGCAGGGAACTTCCAGAAATGTGTGCCAAAGGCCAAAAAGTCCCGGCATTCCGAAAGTCAGATTCATCCTCACCTCCCTCAAAGGGCCTTTCCAGCCCTCCCCGGGGGCGAGTCTGATAGGCAGGCTGGGGGTGATAAGAGGGGCTGGTGACCTGACAGCCCTCGAGGCCAGGGCACGGTCCCTCCGGCTGCCACACACGGGGCCACCAGAAGCTGTGTTTACTCCCTCCCCGAGCGAGGGACAGGCCAGTGGCCACTGACTGCAGGAAGGCAGGCAGACTCTGCTGAGGGCGGCTGCAGGACCTGGTCACCTTTCTCCACACTCCCCACCCCAGACAAGCCCGCTGAAGCCTGCCCTGGCCCCTGGGCTGGGTCCCCACAGACACCCTGGCATGCTGAGGACTGCCACCCTTCCCGTTAGGACCGGTTGCCCGTAGTTGACCTCAGATCCTAGGCAAGGACGCTTTCCCCTGGCGTGGGGGAGGTACTGCTCTTCCTATCCTTGGAAACTCAGCCTCTCTGCTCCTTTCTGGACAGAATAGCCTGGAATCGAAAGCAGCCCCTAGGCCCAGAAGGCACGAGTTTAAAGCCTGTGTTGCCCCTTGACAGCTGCTGGACCATGGGCAAGTGACAGCACTGCATGGAATCCAGGAGACGCTCAGATGCAAAACAGATCATGCTTTTATGTACAGGAAAACGCTACCCATTATAACTGCAAGCTGCCAACAGCCCTAACACATCCTGAGTGCCCAGAGGTTACAGTGTACAAAAATGTGTCACAGAACAGAGGAAACACAGCATAGAAGGCTTCTGAGCTGCTCTTCGTGTCTGTGAAGAACAGCTACACTACCTACCGCCTAGGCAGCTGGCAGCACTGGACGAATCGGTCACAGCACTGACAGGGCGCCTAGCCCAGTGTAAGCACGATGTGAGGTTAGCTGCCACGGTCACATCACCACCACTGAGGCAGGGGCCATGGGACTTTTTTGTAACCTCTGCTGCGGAAAATCCTGCAGAAAAATCCTTGGCAGGCAGCACATTTTCATGGAAAAAGCAAGCATTTGGAGGCAGCTAGATCTGGGTTTTAATTCTAGCTGAGCTTCTTACTTCAGGCAAGTTCCTTTAGCCCTCTGAGTCTGCTTGCTTTACTGCGAACGCACATGAAGACACGTTGTCGCACTGGTCTGTTTGCAGGATTAACTAAGGTAATAAATACGTAGCCGCTGGCACAAAACACACATTTAATAAATGCATTTTGACATGTGTACCAAGTGCTTTTCCTAAACACTGTTGGGAAATGGTTAATGTCATCGTCATAGTTCAGGAAAAATCATCCCATAAAAGACCCAGAATGGCAAACACAGTGCTATTCTGTCTGCTTTAAATGCTCTCCGCCCCAAGGACAGCTGCCGAGGGATGTGGAGATGTCCGTGTCTGGCTTGGCAAAGCCTGAATTTGGTCAATTCACAGCCATTCCCATTTTGACCCAGTGGGACCGAGAATCAGGAAAATCACCCGGGCTCCAGTCTTGGCCCCATAACTCACAGGCTCACAGATGCCACTGGGTGGCAGCCACAGAAACAGGCCACGGGGAGGGGGAGGGGCTGCAGACTCAGAAGTGCCCCAGGGCTCCCGGGAGGGCCCTGCATGCAGAGGTGACTCAATGACCCCTCGAGTCTCACCCGGAACGAGGATGCCCACTGTGTCTGTCCCCTCTCTGCCTTATAGGTCAGGCGGCGCGGCCCATTTTGTGAATGCACTTTGCTTCCTCCCTCCCTTCCCGCCCCACGGCTGCTGCCCAGGTCCTGGCGGCTTTTCTCTCCTAGCCCCGGACAGGCTGCGTGTGTCCTGAGGTTGCAGAGCAGGGGATTGGGCTTTGGGACTTCCAGCACCCACCCCTTCTAGAGTATCAATCCCCTGTAAAGCACAAACAACGCCCTGCGCAGACCCCACCCCGCCGACTGGCTTTGGAAAGACTCTGCACCCAGGGCCGGAAGTTACACAGACAGGTGAGAACCAGGCTGCACTCACCTTGACTTTCCGGCCAGGTGGCGCAAGCCCAGCAAAGCAAACATTGCAAAGGATCAGAACAGTTAAAATAAAACATCTAAATCTGGCAGTCTTTCCGAATTAACACGGGAGAGGCTCTGCCCAGCTGACAGGCGCTCAGACAGCTGCCGCTCGGTGGGAAGGGATACTCACCAGATTTTAACCTGAGCTCCCCCAGGCAGCCATAGGCGTCCGTGAGCTTTCCATACTGGCCTCTAATGACCTCCTTCTCTTCCGGAGCTGGGGGAGAAACACATGACAGACAGCATCAGCCCGAGTCTCCCGTTGGAGTTCACTCGCTGAAGCCTTCCCGTTGGCTCCCCACCCACTCAAAACAGACAACATGGAGACAATAGCTCAGCCCCCAGTAATGCGTGTGGAGGTTTCACCACCAGCGAATCACCGAGCAGCAGAGATTCAGACCTCCCCACGCAAAGGTTGCTCTCTGACAGCTTCCTGGGGGGTGGAGAGGGTGTGCGGAGTCCCTGGCTGGCTGGAGGCACTGGGTTCGTGCTGGGAGCATGTGCCATGGGCCTGGCCTTGTCACTCTGCACCACTGTCCACGTGCTTAGAAACAGGAGTGAGTCATCGTTACCCGCTAGGGAGGACCTTCCTAAGTATCGTCCACTGGAGGCTTTGCAGTGCGCATGTCCAGCCATGCCCGGGGACCTGCCAACACAGGGAGGCTGAACTGAAGGTGGGGTGCCCCAGGCCTGGGTACAGTGAACCTCAAAGCAAACTGCATGAGCAAATCCCCGGGGGCCTCAGCAGTTACTGTCAATACCCAGGGCAAGACACAGCCTGGGGTAAAAGCAAAACTGTCACAGGGACGGACGCCTAGGAGCAGGGAGCACCACAGACGGTGCTAGCTATTACAGGGATGGGCCTGTGGACCCCTTCTCAGAAGATGTTTCCAGTGCACAGAAGGAAACAAGAGACATGGTGAGTCCTCAGTGAGGAGAGGCAGATACCATGAGGAACACCGAGTAGGAAGGTAGTCCCTCAGCCTCAACTGAACTCACGTACTACAAGGGCTGTCCTGGATCTGGGGTAGCACAGGGAGCCTCTGGGAATCTGTATAATCTCTAAAATTGTATGCAAATGAATTTGAATGGATATTTTTGTGGGGCTAGGGTCCAGAGTTTTCAACAGAATCTCAGAGGAGTTGGTAACAGCAGAAAGGTTAAAAACCAGTTTAATAAATTACTTTTTGCTGTGTATAATGCCCTGTGTATAATGTGCACCCATAATTTTTGGCCCAAACTTTCAAGGGAAAAAAATCTGTCGTTTTAATTTTGTAATTCAAATTTGTATTTGTTTATATTTAGGTACTTGTCTTTTGTATTCTAAAGGAATTTTAGCATTTCGTTTTTAACATATTATGCTACAAGAAATTTTATGTAACAAATGACAAAAGACAAGAACAGATACAAGGTACAAGAAATTTTATGTATAAAAAATTTTTATATAAAAAATACTGATTACTGCATTCCAGGGTATAATTTTGCATACCAATATGTTACTGATTGCTAGAGTCACACTTTTAACTCACAAGCATAAATGAAAGAATTAAAAATGTTTATATAAATACAGAATTAGTATTGCCCATGTATCCTTATTTTTCCCTCACAAATCTGGGCCAAGAAATTGTGCATTATACACAGCAAAATACGGTCCATGTCTGCCCAATACTTACAAGAATTTTTCTGATTGGTTAGTTTCCTTGGGGGCGGGGCAGAGTAACCTAAGGATAATTATGGAAAGGACTGGGAAGACATAGGCCCGCTCCCGCCATCCACCTGCCTCCGAGGACCTGCGTGCGCTGCTGGAGAGGAGGAGGAATGATTTATTCGTCTCCTGCTGTGGCTGTAACGCAGATGCAATGGCTCAAAACACACGTTTATGGCCTTATAGTTCTGCTGGTCAGAGATGGGTTTCACTGGGTTAAAATCAAGGCGTCAGCAGACTTGCCTAGAAGAGACTCTGTTTCCCCACCCTCTCCAGCTTCTAGATACCGCCTTGGTACCCACTCCCCACCCTTCAAAGCCAGCAATCGTGTCCCTCCACTCTGCTCCCACCTTCGCACCACCCCCTCTTCCTCTCCTGCCTTCCTCTCTCATCTGGTAAGGGTCCCTATAAGTACACTGGGCCCACCCAGGTCCCCCAGGTTAATGCCCCATCTCAAGGCCCTTAACTTAATCACAGCAGCTAAGTCCCTTTGACAATGAAAGGTCACATCACAGAAACTGGAGGCTGGGGTGTGGATGTCTTCGGGGCCCACAGATGGCGAACCCACCTCTGCAAGCCCACAGGTCTCCTGCTCCCACAATGCTGAGGGGTGAGAGGCAGGAGGCATACTCTTCTGGTCCTTGCATCCTGCTCCCAGCCCTAAGAGGACAAGCCCACTGTTCAGGGACGGCCCTGGGTCACATGCCTGTAGCGTTCAGGAAACATGCCTGCCCCCAATGGAGCAGGCAGGGAATCCTGTGAAACCCCAACCTCACAGGTGGAAGGGACTGTCCCTCCTGCAGGCATGGCAGTGGCCCAGCGTGGTGTCTCCCAGTCCATAGGCCCTGTGGTGGGCAGAGCTGGGGAGCAGTAAATGGTCAGTCCTGGGCCTCACATCAGTGGACAAGTGGATACATGCAAGAGGCAAATTCTGACACAAAATATATATACACGTATTCCAACCTCGGAGCCTTCCAAAGTCTTCCAACAGAACCCTGAAGCTCAGGGTCATCCAATTCTCAGCTTGCTAACGGTAAGACAAGGAGGTCTTTGTACATTCGTTTGCGTCTGTGAATAATCATGACCAAATGGAACAGAAGGAAACTTCTCAGCAAAGTGATGTCATCAAAGCCACATTTCAGAGGTGAGAACATGACCACAAGAAGTCATGAAAACAAACGGACCCCTAGTCCTGCTGGATCACAGATGACAAGTGTGCCCATCACGTCACTCCATAACCAGGAAAATTAAACAAACACAAATTTTAAAAAAAAGACTTTGGATCTTCATATTTTAAAAACAAACAAACCCCACACCACAGGGCCACTTCGTCACATTCGAATCTTATAAATTACTGTCTAATATAAACACCTCTCTGCCTAACTTTACATGTGACAACTCTCAGCAAGGCACGACCTGAATGGTTGCGATCAATCCGGTGAGTTTTTTCCACCACAAACAGGTTAACCGGAAATAAACCAGGTGGCTGCAAACAACAAACTTTGTCATCTCGGCTCTGGAGGTGCACGTCTGACCTCAAGGTGTGGGCGGGGCCGCGCGGCCTTCCCTTGGCTCCACCCTGCCTGCGCAGGTGGCCTGCCCTGACTGAGGCCAGCCATCTGGCTTACAGCTGTGTCGCTCCAATCTCTGCCTCCATTGTCACACGGCCGCCTTCTCCCCACGTATCTGTGTGTTTCTCCTCTGTCTCATTGGACTTGGGGCCCACCCTACTCTAGCATGAACACATCTCAACTTAACTAGTTATGTCTGCAATGACCCTATTCCCAAATAGGGTTACATTCTGAGGTTCTGGGAGTTGGGACTTCACCTTGTATTATTTTGGAAGACACATTTGCACTCTTAACACCCGTTCATCTTTTCATCTGGGGAGCCAGTTCTTTTGAAGCCCAGGCTCCCCTGCAAATAGAGTGACCAGATAGACTATCTTAAACAGGGCAAGAAACAATGGTATTACACCATTTCAAATGGTATGTATGGTCAACCTAGTCTCATTGGGCTAAATGCAAGGTGTCAGTAGGGTGCTCATACATACCATCTAAAATGGGACGTATCATTGTTTTCAGTCCCGTTCAAAATGGAACATCTGGTCAACCTACCTCGCCAAGGTCCCTCTGACCCACCCGATGGGGCAGGGCTCCCTCACTCCTCCTGGCCTCCCCCGTACCCCCAGATGCCTGGCCTCCCAGGCAGCCTGTTCCAAAGTCACCAGACACCCCAAACAAATTGCTTGCCTTAGAGAACTGTTTCCCCAGTTAGGTTCCAAGAAAAAAGAAATGCGCTTTGCTCTTCAAAAGATAACTCACAAATCAAGTCTACCTGCCTCAGGCAGGAACGAATGCATGAAGCTTCTGGAAGGGGCCGTGGGTGACCAGAGGACACACAGCCCCTTGAATGGGGGCAGCCGGTTAGTTCCAGCCAGGTATGCCAGACTCATGCCAGCAGGTCTCCAGCTTTTTGAGAGAAATGGAACAATCCTGATTTTTCAGTGTTGACAACCAATCCAAATTTATTTTAGGCAGTGTGTGGGCAGAACACACACCTCTACAGACTGTATTTAGCCTGCCCATTGCAACTTTTGTGCTTCCCTACTTAATCTCTCGAAAATAGAATCTTCCTGACTTCCCCACTTTCTGTTGCATTTCCTGTAGGTTTTTCCCTGTGAGAGTGTTTTCACTTCCCCTGATTGGCCATGAGCACTCAGCCTGTTTAAGGAAAGCCCTCTGATCTACTCTGCCCACCTTCCTCACCCACCTCTTCCTCCTGGGATGCAGCCAGGCAGGGGTAGGCGTGCATCCAGGGGGCCTACTGTGGCTGGCACTGTCCTAGCAGTGAACCAAAGAGCCTGCAGTCCCTCTACCCCGGAGCTAGCTGATGCAGGCAGTGGCAAAGAGGAGACGTGTGTCATGAACAGATGAGTGACACAATGGAGATCAGCGTGTTGAGGGTGGGATTGGGGGCAGTGGCACTGCCGAGGTATGTACCGTATTTTGCTGTGTATAATGCACTCCTGTGTATAATGTGCATGCACATTTTTGGCCCAAACTTTTAGGGATAAAAATAAAATCTTTCGTTTTAATTTTTGGGGTGGGGCTTGCATATACAAGTCCTCCAAAAATTATGAAAAGACTGACCTTACTTCCCTATCTAGAAGTGACCCCTAACAATCTAAGATCGTTTTAATTTTTTAATTCAAATTTGTATTTGTTTATATTTAGGTACTTGTTTTTTGTATTATAAAGGAATTTTAACATTTAGTTTTTAACATATGATGTTATAAGAAATTTTATGTAACAAATAATTACAAAACACAAGAAAAGATACAAGGTACAAGAAATTTTGTGTATAAATTTTTTATAATATAAAAAAATGATGATTGTATTCCAGAGTATTATTTTGCATATAGATATTGTCATTGATTTCTAGAGTTACGCTTTTAACACATAGGCATAAATAAAAGAATTAAAAACATTTATATAGATACAGAATTAGTACTACCTGTGTATAATGTGCATCCTTATTTTCCTGCCACAAACTTGGGGCCCAAAGGTGCGTGTTATATGTGGCAAAATATGGTACACAAAAGCAGTGAAATGGTAGGGCCTATCTGGCGACAGGTACGATGCAAGCTTCCAGCCAGAGCTGACAGACAGGTCACTAAGCACAATATAGACAATGATATGAGCTATGGAGAAATGTGGGCAAGGAAGAGGGGTATGAATGTTTGTGTATATGTGTGTGTGTGTGTGTGTGCACGCAAATGTGTGAGATAAATTTTACACAGTGTGGTCTGAGAAGGCCTCATTGCAAGGGTGTCTTTTGAATGCAGACCTGAAGGAAGTGAGAGAGATGGCTAAGGGAAGGGTCAGGAGTACTGTAAGCCCAAGAGAGCAGGTGCAAAGGTCCTGCATTCCCGGCACATTCCAAGACCAGAGAGACGATCAGCATGTCTGACAGAGGAATCAGAGTGGGAGACACATGATATAGAGCTTTCTAGGTCATAAAAAGACTTGGGGTTTCACTCCGAGTGAGAGGGAGTTTTTGCAGGGTGTTGAGGGTCACTCTGGCCGCTCTGCTGAGAACAGATCCTAAAGGGGAAAGGGGAGAAGCAAGAAGACCAGTTAGGAGGCATTACAATGATCCAGGCAAGAGATGATGCTAGCAGTGCATTTAAAAGTCAGGGAGATGAAAGAGAAATAGCCAGAAAGACAGAAGGAAGACGCCCGGAGGGAGTTTCAAGGAGCCAAGAGGACTCTGCGAGGTCAGACGCTGCTCTGTGTCCCATGACAAAATGAGCATTTGTCAGTTAGGACCATGGTGGGAGCAGTGGAGGTGCTGAGAAATAGTCAAATTCTGGAAACACACACACACACACACACACACACACACACATACACACACACCCTTTTTGATTATAGAAATTTCCAAAGGAAAGTAGAGCAAGTGTAATAAAACCCCACGTACCCACATCACCTCGTACCCACCAGCTCTAACTTCATTCAGCTCGTGCCCCGCCTGTTTCCTTTGTGCCCCCCACCCGGCCCCTGCGTATGAGATCAGTGGGTTTCTGCCTTTGGCCATCAGACAATAAGCATCAACCAGCATTAGAAATACACATTCTCAGGCCCCAGCCCTGCTGAATTAGAAACTCTGGGCTTGAGACCCAGAAATCCGTGTTTAATCACTGCTCTAGATGATTCTGAGTAAATCCCAGCCTTCATATTATTTTGTCTATAAATATTTCAGTAAGAATCTCTAAAAGATGAGGGTTCCTTTAAAAAATGTAACCACATCACCATTATCACATCTAAGACAACTCTAAAAAGCCTAATCATAGTTCCTTAACAGCATCCAGTATCTGTGTGTCTGTGTTACTAGACAACGGGGCTTATGATAAAAATAGACCCGAATGGCAGAAGGATCTGGACCGAGAGGAACCCAGGTGCACTGCCATAGTGATGGGGCCACGTGCACACTATTTTTTGACACGTGGAAGCTCAGTCACCTGACCGGATCCCAGGAGGAATGATGTCCCAGCAAAGAGGCCCTGTCACCAGGCCAGGTGAGTGAGCCGGCCTGGGGGTCTCCTGGTGGCTGTGTGGACACACGGGGCTGCTGTGAGCATGCCTCTGGAGGACGATGCCCCCAGTGCCCCTGATGCCCCTCGCCAGCGAGCTGTGCCTCTCCTGGATCCCAGTGGGGTGTTGACAGTCTGGATGTTTAGACAAGTATGGGAAGACGTCCTGGTGGGCGCCATGCATGATATTCAAAGTTGAGCCCTTGAAGGAGGGCAGGAGAGCACCTGGAGGGGCAAAGAGGAGCCTCGGGGGCACACATCCCACCCCCGGGTCCTATCGGCCACGTAGCGTGGAAGAGAAACAGCCCCCACCTGAGAGGCCTGCAGGGGAACTGGTGGCTTGTCTCCCTGCAGAGCAAACTGGGCCATGGATGCTGGTTCCAGGTCAGAGCTCTGTCGTCAGCTGTCCCAAGGCTGGGGCTGGTCTCCAAGGACACGGCAGTCCCCGCTGTGGCCAGAGTCCGCTTCTGAAAACCCAGGCCACACAGGCCGTGCAGAAGCAAGTCGCCGGTGCAGCTCAATGCTGAGACCAGCCACAGCTGCTCCTTTCTTTCATAATGTTTTCCACAATAACATGCCACCAGGAAAGTCCTGCGGAGCCCAGCCCGCAGGCCAGAAAAACAAGTAGGTCAAGTTAGCAATGCGGACGACCCAAGCCCGAGGTACCATTCGTGGCTGCGTTCCTGTGCATGATATTAAAACATCCTCTTGCATTTCAGGGTCTCAGGAGGCTACCATCATCCAGATCGAGGTCACTGCCTCCTTTGTGTGCTCATTCTGAGCTCAGCTCTGACTGGCTCGGAGCTGTTCCTTCTGAGTTATCAGTTTGGAGCGAAAGCAGCTCTTCAGAAAGACAATGCTTTTCCTGGGGCAGACGGAGGCTGCAGCAGGGTTGCTAAGCACAGTGGAAATCAAAACATCAGTCTGAAACAGAAGCTGGAGAGCCAAGACAAAAGCCAACTGGGCCGATGCGTCAGCGGCTCAGAAACTTCCCTGCCCTCCCCATCACCACCTCACCTCCCCAAATGGTCCGAGCCACACAGAGGAGCCAGTCGGGAGGGAGGGGACCTCAAAAAAAGCATGACCTAAGCAAATGCACAGCCTCCCGCAAGCTGTGTGGCTGTGCACAACCCAGCCAGAAGAAAGAAGAGGAAAAACTATGCTCTGTGGGCAGGGGCGGGCCCCTCCGCACCCCCGGCCTGGGTCAGCAGAGGCCAAGGGTACCAGGCTGGCCCACTCCTTGGACAAGAGGGCTTGAGGGCAGAGCTGGACCTTTAGAGTTGAATCTTTTCTTTTTCCTTAAAAAGAGGGAATCCAGGCCTTAGAAAAATACTGACGTAGTGCTGAGTATGCTTCTGACAGAGCCAGGGCCAGGGATCCAAGCCCTGATCAGCAGTTCCTTGTACCTTAGGACGGCACAGCATAGGGAGCGTCGGGGTGGCCCTCGCTCCCAACAGGGACTGAGAATGAAGTATACAAATACCCACTTCCCTCCAAATGTGCACATGTTCTCTTTAGACATGGCAAGGTGGGAGGAGACACAGCCTTTGGAGCCAAGTTCATGGCTGGACCATAGATCTCCCTCCTGGGCCTTCAGTCTCTACTCCCCCCAAGGGACTCCTCCTGGAGCCGGGCCGGGTGTGTCACTTCCTCATACAAGTCCTCCCACTTGCTTCCTATGACTAACAAATGAGGTCCAAGGCCTAGCCTGTGCCCGAGGTTCTGCTCCAGCTACTTTTCCAGTTTCTTCCCTAACTAACCAGCCAAACCAGTTCCCCTCCACCACCTAGATGCCCTGCCCAGTCCTGCTACAACCCCACCTCAGTTCCTCCTGATGCACAGAGAAGTCCTACCTCCATGCATGTTGAGTGCACACACACACACCCCTCAGAAGCCGTGGAGTGTGACCCATATACACCTTCTGCTGCTACGAGATGCAGGAAGGGAGTGGGAGGCAAGCGGAAAGTCCCAGCCTTTTACACGTCAATGCCATCGCTCCACAGGAGTTCTAGAGGCCTGCTGCGTGCTGGGTGCTGCTCAGGGCACTGGGGGGACAGGACCAGGAGAAGACGCACTGCTTGGGGAAGGAGGGGTGATGACCTGGGTGATGCTGCTGGGTGGACATCAGACCTGAAAGAGGTCCGGCAAGGCGGACGTCCCTGGGGACACTGACGACAGGTTGCTGGGGCATGGCGAGGACCGAAGTCCGGCTGACACTGCATCACAGGAGAACAGGAGGAGGGCGGGTGCAGACAGCATGCGTGGACGACCCCTTCTCATGCGGGGCAGGGAGAGAAGGCTGGGGTTGGGGTCAAGAGGGTTTCTTAACATGAACAATGACACTTTGTTCGTGTAGTGGTGGGAATGACCGAGCCAGGAAGTAAAGGGGGACAAAGTCTTCCAAGGTGTGAGAGAAGTGGGCCCGGCACAGGGGGGATGCAGGAGCCCAGAGTGGGCCAAGGCGGGTGCCCACCGCACGGGGCAAGCCGACAAGACGATGGGGCTGGTGAAGGCTCCCTTTGTAGTTGCTTTTATTTCCTCAGTGAAATTGGAAGTAGTCATTAGCTGACAGGGACATGGCAGTGGAGGCTGAGGTGTGACACAGCCATCCGGGAGAGCAGAGGAGAAATCAGACCAGCAGGTGGACGGGGACCACCGAGCCACCCTGAAAACCTTCCATGGCGTGTGTCACCAGCAACACGAGTAGGCCGAGCAGGTGTCCGGTTTTCAACGGGATGGAAGACAGCGGGACTCGTCCCACGGGGCTCAATGCACGGTGTCGGCAGGCGGACCAGACGTCCCCTTTGAAACGGACAGTACCGTTGTTTTCCGTCCCACGTAAAGGGGGATGTTTTGTCACCCTAGATTAGGCCAGTCTGTTCACTTGTGTTAGGTGTTCCACAAAGACTGCCACAGAGCTGCAGCCACGCTGCTCCCCGCCTGACAGGTGGCACAGTGTGTGACAGAGTGGCACACAGCTCGAGGAGAGGGGAGGGGAGTTCAACTCCCGGGGGACGCATTAACCCTTTTGGTGCTGAAAAAATTTTCCTCTCAGCCCAGTGCAGAATATTTTATGCAAAATTTGGGCCAAGATATGAATTTCACAAGGGATCAATTATAGTTGCAGTTGGTTGGGTTCCTCCTAACTACCATATAAATGAACCTAAAACAACTAAATAACAAATAAAACCTGCAGAAAACATGTGGGGGCACCCAGCCGTGCAGTCAACTTGGGCCGACAGCCGCGCCAAAAGGGTAGGAACGCCGCGTGGTCCATTACGTGACATTTGGGGCCTGTGTCGTGACGGCTCTGGCCTCTTTGTCCACACAGTCTATGAATGGAACCAGCCTGCTAGTGCACAGAGGGCCCCCCAACACGGCGGGCAAAGGGGGGCGGAATAGTCACACGATTTTTACAAAAGGGCAGAAAAATCCTCAAGGGACCCTATTACCCTTCTTCCATTAATTTGGGAACTGCCTCCTCCAGCTTACCATGCAGCCAGAGGCTTCCTGGGGTGAGTCCCAGCCCTGGACTCTCTCTCTCTCTCTCTCTGGGAAAGCCTGCCTTTACAGAATGAACACTTTGCTGCCTCTGAGGCCTGTCCCACACTCCTCCTAGGGGGCCTATTTTGTGTCCCCAACCCTGGCTTTTTCAGATAGGATGCCATCCCTAGCACCTGCCCCAACCTCTGGCTCTGCCACAGCTGCTGTGCATGCCTCAAGCCCCGGAGCCCTGCGCTGACGTTGCTGGCACTGAGCTGGCAGGGTTGGAACCCGAGCAGATGTGTCCGCTGGAGGGAACGCAAGTCTGGGCTGCTGGGAAGCCTGCGGGACGGGCCCTGGGAGGCAGCGCATTCCCAGATGTCTCCTGGGAAAGGGGGTCGGCCTGAGGAGAGGGCCAGGGGTAAGGGCACAGCTGCGGGGCCAGGAGGGACGGGTGACGCTGAGGGAGTGCACTGTCTGTCACCCGGGACCTCCCTCCATCTCAGGAGAGACACAGCAAGTACAATGGTGGGGTACGAAGAACCAGCACTCAGCCGTCCATGCAGAATACGGCGCGAGGCAGAGCCGCGGGCGGCCGTGCTGGCCCCCTTGTCTCGGCCATTTGCACGTCCCCTTTTGAGAACACTTAGCTATCCTTTGCCAACTTTTCTGCTGGACTCCTTGTCCCTTTCCTTTGTGATCTGTAGGTGCCCTTTTATATATGATGATTATCAATCTTCAGCCCTTTTATATGTTGCAAAGGGTTGTACCTAGTTTCCTTCTAGGCTGTTGCTTGCCTTTTAGCTGCATGTACGGTGATATCCCAGTGTTTTAAATTTTTATGTAGTCAAATCTTCCCGTGTGACACAGGGTGCAGGAGGAGTGGGGTGGGTCCCTAAGGGGCCACCAGCACTGTTGTCACATCTGTGTGTGGGTTATGTGGGTGCATTCACTTCACGAAAATTCATGGAGCTGTACACTTTAGGATTTGTTAATTTTTCCATTTATGTTATACTTCAATTAAATCTTTCTTATTTCTTATTTCTTAAATCTGCCAGGCTTTTACCCTGCATCACTTCTGAGTTTTATGCTTTGTTGAGACAGGTTTTCCATCCCATAAATTGTGAACTCTTCTCCTATAGTTTCTTATAATACTTTACAAGTTGGATTTCTTCACATGGAATTTATTCTAATGTATGACATACTATAGACTCCAACTTAGTTACATTCCATATGTGCTTACCAAACCCTCTTTCCCTTCCATGTGAGAATTTGACATTCGTTTAACTCTCCAGCTCTGGTTCCCTAGAACCTCATGAAGGTGAAATATCCATTGTGTCACGAGATAACACTACTTATGGTAAAGATGACCTTAACTGGCACATTGCCTCTGGATAGGGCAGTACCATAAATGACCATAACCCCCTGGTGGGAACACCAGGCTTGAAGCTTCCTTGAGTGTAACAGCTCTTGGGACTGGACATGCACCTGAGTGAACCCTGGAATCTATACCCTTGGGCATTTCGTAAGGGAATGCAGGGCAAGGGGAGTGAGCTCAGGACATGCGGTGGGCATGAGGCTGGAGATAGCCAGGGCAGAGGACGTAGGGCATGCAGACTTGATCAAGCCACTGTGTGGTGACTAGGGGGTCCCTGGGAGTGGCAGTGGGAGACCTGTTAGGTGGCAACCACCCGTCCAAGTGAGAGAGTCTGGTGGTTGGATTAACACTGTAGCAGCTGCATCAGGGAAACTGGTGGGATGTATTTTGGAGGTAGAGTGGTCTGGGATTGCTGGTGAGTTGGATGGGCTGAGGGAGAGAGCAGGATCAGGATGACCCACAGGATTTTGGCCTGAGCATTTGCCCTTCCCATATGGGGGTGCCAGTAACCAAAATGGGAGGGATTACGATAAGAGTATGTTTAAGTGTATGGGGGTGTGTTCCAGATATACTTTAAAATCAGCCCATTAAGTTTTATATCAAATTCTTGTTGACTGGAATTTAACTGGATTTTACTCAGATACTTGCACATACAGATTCATTGGAGAAGAACGAACAGTTTTACATTGCTGATGTTCCTATACCAAGAACATGGGATACCTTTTCATTTATTTGGTGCTTCACTAAAGTTTTATAGCTTTCTTCTTTTATACCTTATATATTTTATTATGTTTATTCCCCAAAACTATTGTCACTGGGAGTGGAATCCTTTTTTCCCATTACCTACTCTAATTGACTAATGATGCTAAGTGGGAAAGCTATCAAGTTTTATCTGTTGAGCTTGAAAAGCAGCCAGCTTATCAATTCACTAAGTCTAATGGCCCAGCACATACCTGTCACCCAGCACATATCAGCATTTCCCCAATCTTATTCCACCCATCTTCCCAACCCTGCTGTGTTCACGTGTGTCCATCTGTCTGGCTCCTGGAGTACTGACAAACAAATGCAGGCGTGCTACCATTGCACTCATGGACACTTCAGGGTCTGTCTTTTGGATTTTCTAAGTGTACATACAGTCTTATCATCCATGCCCCAAAAGACATGAGAGTGTTCAGGAGGAAAGAAGACAGCAGCCACAGAATGGGGCACTCTCCTAGAGGGCCCAGGAGAAAGGTGACCAAACTACCGTCATGGAGTTCATCCTCAAGAGCTCAGCAAGTATTCTTATAGGCTCACTCCTCAACTCTTCCTTCTGGGTCTGTTTTCTCTCTCCAGAAACAATTCTAGTAAGATCTCAGTGACCTCATTTTCCTGACAGCAAACTGAACCAGAAACCTAGAGGGGGAGGGTGCTGCTGAAGTCAGACGCCCCACCCCCACCCCCACTCCAAGCCCCTTCCCCGAGGTCTGGAGCCATTCCCCAGCAGGCAACGTTTTTCACTATAATTTCTCACTTGATACATGTAGTCTTAAGTAATTTGTCCCTATGCTGCAGGGGTACAAACACCAGTTCCGCAGCTGGATTAAAATTTTACTGCTACCACACAAGTTAGAAAAGCCTTTCCCAGCCTCCAGTCCAGGCCACGTGGTGCCTTTCTGTGAGTTATAAGGAAAAAAGTGCCCCCTCTGGAGAGATTCAGACACACATCACAGCTGGAGGCGGGGTGGGGCAGGGCAGGGGAGTTCAGACGCGTGCGAAATGGAAATCATGCGTCTTGTCCTGTCAATAAACAGCAAAACTGAACTAGATAGATGATAGGTAGATACAGACAGAGAGATAGAAAGGGAAAGTCCTGTTACTTCTGATTATAATCAGTGTGTACCACTAGACAAAGATCTCTCAGTCCTCACCCCAAAGCACGTTTTTACAGCCTGTCTGGAGAAAAAGGCAAGGAGCCCTTGGAAATGAGGAGAAGGTTCTGTTTGTCCCCTCCAGAGACAAAATTTCATCATAGGATTCCATTGTTGCAGCTCCATTGTGGGCCCTCCCGCGCTATCCACGCAGTTGCGTTCTGACCACTGCTCCTCCCCTCCCCGCCCCAGGCTCCTGCCCTCCCCACCACAGGCTCCTGCCCTCCCCACTCTAAGGCTCCTCCCCTCCCCGCCACAGGCCCCTCCCCTCCCCACCACTGGCTCCTCCCCCCGGTGGTATCTGTAAAAAGACAAGTTGATAACACTATGCAGATGGACCCTGTTACAAGGGCCCGGCTCAGGCCTGCGGATGGGGAGGTGGCAAGCTGTTTCCAGCCTTCGTTTTCCAATATTCCTTTCTTTATCCACACCATTTAAATACAAACAAACCCACTGCTGAAACAGACTGGGACATGAGTGTCACTGTTCTGTCGGGCCAGAGCACGCGGACTGCTTCCCCATCCGGCAGCATTCTGACAACTCCTCCTGCCAGCGGGACCCAGCTCCAAGGCCCTTGACCTCAGCTTTGCTAAATCGGGCAGCAGGAGCAGGCCAGAGCTGACTCTCCGCTTGAAGAGAGCCTTCCAACATACAATATTTAACAGCTGTGGATAAGATGCGAAGCTGAGTTCATGCAACACAGTCCGTTAAAACAGATAAAAAAAAAAAAAAAAAAGACCACACGTGCCCGACACACACACTCTCCACTCCAGTCCGGATTATTAAAAAAAAGATGAAAGGCACAGTCTGACAAATGGCAATGGATATTAATAAGAATCAGCTAACGGAGCTCCTAAAATATAGTTTATATTTTAATAAACACGCTACTTTGTGTTCCTAATTTAAGCTTAAATTGTGAATGCTTTTAAAAAAAATTTTTTTTGCTGGTTATAGGAAAGGGGCAGAATGAAGAAGAGCTATTCCTTCTCTTCACTTTAATTAATTCATAAGTATTCAATAAAAAATGTATAGCATCAGATTCCTAGGCTTAGCTCAGACTTAGAGCTGAGCCATCTCAGATTTTATTTTGCCAGATTATTTCTCCTAAGACTTATATTTTTGGGTAGTTTATCATTTTAAGCGGATGTGTCAAGTGGTGGTTGCTTACTTGCTTATGTTTAGTGATTAAGCTTTTTTTAAAGAAGATATAAAGAATCTCAAAGCAGAAAAGCAATATAGGTTGTCATTCATTTGCTTTTTCAGATTAGGACTCTGAGGGCTGGATGGGGTTAATTCAATTCCCCTAAGACAAACCAGTGTAAGGGGACAAAGCTGATGGGCAGGAAAAGAAACCAGTGAAGGGTGTGGCAGGGGCATCTCTACCAGACCTGAGGACAGGGAAGGAGGTTGCTTTTTCTGAGTAGAGAATACTGTAGCCAATCAGTAATACGAGGGCGGGCTGATAAATTTTGCCTCCATTTAAATAAAAAAAAGGACCGGGAAAAGATATTTTAATGAAATAAAAAAGAAATATACCTACATCATTTATTTTCACAGCTGCATAATTATTTTTTCTACAAAATCACCACACACTTCAATACACTTCCACCAATGCCACACTAGTTTTTGAAATCTGTCCTTTAAAAAATCAGTGTTTCATTTTTAAAATCATTTCCTCACTACAGACTTCATTTCTTCATCACAGATGAACCAACCGCCTCACCCAGAGTCTTCCTGCCCTCACAGCAACACCCTGATAACCATAAATAGCTCACATTCGTCTGTGAATTTCAATTGGAGGAACTTTTCCCTGTTAAGAACTCAATAACAGCACGTTGTTTGAACCAAATGTCTGAACACTCCTCCATTTCAATGTGCACCAAGTGAAAAATGTAAGCAGCTGTGTGTGCAAGGTCAAGAATGATGGAGGGGAGATGCCACATGACTACACAGGACCAATTATATCCAGATATGTCTTATGTAACCAAAAAAAAAAAAAAAAAAACCATTACAGTGGGGGCAAAATTTATACCCTTGTAAGTCAACCCAGGTTGAGAGCAGAAAATGCAGCAGCCATTTAAGATGCTCATCTTAAATCTGGTCATTTTCCTAGGTCTGGACAGGCGGCTGGACCATCCAGTCCTCTGCTGGATCTGAGCATCAGCGTGAACCCCACTGCACACCTCAAATCCCACATCAGCACTGAAATGAGAATGAAACCAAGGGTTCTCAGGACTGTGATTAAATTTACTTTAAAATCCTAGCTCTAGAAATGATCTCGCCCTTTCTTTCTCTCTCTCTCTCTCTCCCCTCCAGAGACCTAGCCTTCCCCCCCCGCCACCCCCCACCCCCCCACCCACCCCCATAACTAGCAACCCCAGAGGCAGAAGAAGACAGTAGCCTGGACCTGACTAATGGTCCGGGCCCTGATCTCTGGCAGGGTAAAGATAACTCAACCTAAGCTTTCAGTTCCTGAGCCCTGAGGTAGAACGACCCCCCCTGGCTACTTTCTCTTGAGATCAGACAGAGGAAGGCTAGAAAAGACTTCTGAACCCTGAAGAAATGAGTCATTACCCACCCCACCTCCGACCAATCAGCTCCCAGCACAACCCCAAACCCCCACCCCACGGTGTCTTGTGATTTTGCCCCATAGAATCTATAACCTCCATGCCACTGAGGAGTCAGTTTGTTTAGAGTACAAGTTCCCTGTCTCCCTATTGGCCAATTCAATATGAAACTTATTTTCTCCTTCTAGACTGCAAACTCCTGGCCGTGCATGTCTTTGGGCCAGTGCGTGCCGGCAGGTGGACCCAAGGAAAAAACACTAGGGTTCTGGTAACAAGAAGAGCATTTGGTGCCCCAAGTTCTGCTCTGTGAGACCTCACGCTGCCTTAAAGGTCACAGGAAAGTCCCTTTCCATTTCTTATCCCTGTTTTGCCGTGGGTATTGCCTCGGACCTTGTCAAGGAGTGGATGTGGCAGAAGAGGAGGCCCTGTTTTCAGGGAGCGTACAGTTTCACTGAAAGATGCAAGGATGAGTGGGAGTGGGAGAGGAGAGCACAGCGGCTGGTCCTCGGGCTGGACAGGGGTTCCAGGAGGTAGGGGGCGGAGGGCTCCATCAGGCACCAGCCTCAGGGAAGGGAGGAAGCGGGGCAGATGCAGAAATAGAATTGAGCACCAGCTCCAGCCAAAGAAGTTAAGGGTTGCCTGTGACGGTGAGCACCAGTACAGTATCCTAACTGTGACTGGATCTATCCCACAAGCCTCTATGCTGAGCAACCCCACAGTTTCTTCAGCGCCTTGACGCAGCACCAGGCTCAGTTCTAGGTGCAGGGGCAGCTGCATGGAAGGAGAAGATCCAGCACAGCCTCTGCTCGGCTGGAACCCAGGGCCAAAGCCCACATTCGCCCTGGAGCAGCAGGCTTCCCCTTTGCAACACTGCATACACCGCGCAGGAGGTGGGTGACTGCTCCGCCAAGACTGCACGCTCCTCCATAAAAAGTGTCGGGTAGATCCAGTCACAGTTAGGATGTCTCACTGATGCTCACTGTCACCAGCAACCTTTATCTTTGCTGCCTGCACGTGTGCTTTGAAACCCAAGATAAGCACCAGGACAATGGGACCTGGCTGGTCTTTTTCTTACATGCATTGAATTTTCTCTTTTTTCAAAGAATGAGATTTTACTAAATACACAGTTGTTCCCCGGAGCCTCCCAGCCTCATTCAAATCACGGCTTCTTTACTAACTATATTGAGGTGGAACCTCGGGCAAGTTCTTATGCTTGTCTGTGCCTCAGTTTCTCCAAGTGTAAAGTGGAGACTAATCAGCACCCGTTAAATAAATCAACACATGGAAACCACTTATGACAGCACCTGGTACATGGTAAGTGATCCATAAATGTTAACTATTATCACCAAGTTGGACCAAAGTTTGTTTAACCAGCTAAAAATTCAAAAACAGCTTGCCATGAACTTCCTTAAAGCAAAATGGATTCATGACATGTGATGATTTCCTGAGATAAATTTCCACCTCAAAGAATACTGGGTCAAGGAAATGCATATTTTTAAAGGTTTTGAGTAAATTGTCCTCAAGAAGGACTTGCATTTACATAACAGGGCCTGAAGGCTCCTCCCAGCAAATCCTTGAAAGGGGTCAGGAAGTGCCTTTCACTGGGGGTTTGGGCACTGACCTTGAAGGCAGACCCCTGTGCGCAAGTACGGAAGCTGGATACTAGCCCAACTCTGCGACTTTGGTTTCCAGCCCCGCTGGGTCCTGCTGACATCCTTGCAGCCCAATCCGATTTTCCCCTGAGGCGGCCTGCACACCTCACCACACAGTCCAGCCTGGAAATGCATAAGGGACCCCACCTCATTCCCAAGACTGAGAATGCAGCAGTTTCCCAGGCTGTAGGGGCACTTCCAGTGAACAAAAACAAACAGAAAATACTCCCTCTCCTAAGGTGGCAAGGCTGAACCAGTCAAGAGAAGCTGAGCCACCAAAAATCGCAAAGGGCACTGGGCACCCCAGAAAGGAATGCCCCGGACGTGAGACCCAGACTCACACAGGTGTCCAGAGCAGGCTGCCCTGGCATTTACAGGGTCTGAGGCACCAGGTCAGTGGAGTCCTGCACCCCGTATCTCAAACTACTTTTAAATCAAGCTAACAAATTATTAAACAAAGTATGTTCTAAAATAACCGGAAGGCCAGGCTCAGGATGCGGTCAGTGGGGGCCACCGCCCCCAGCCCACCCCGGCTCCTTCCATAGACCCCGGCTTTCTGGGTTTCAGGTTACCCTGCCAGGGGCCTCGTGCACACACCTGAGGACAGCCCAGCTGGTGAGTGTCCAGTTCCACCCACATCCTGCACCCTTACCATGCACCCCTCCCCCGGGGGCACTGGGAAGAGACCTGCGCAGGCCAGAAGCAGGTTGGGCACTGTGTGTGGGCGACTCCAGGTCCTGAGTACCTGGAGTGTGCTCCAGAGAGGACCGCATAAGTGGCAGGTAGACAGAGGCACAAGGCAAGGCCCCTCTGCCGTGGACTACGGGCAGTAGATCTAGACCAAGGGTCCTCAATCCCCAGGCCACAGGCTGGTACTGGTCCGTGGCCTGTTAGGAACCAGGCAGCACAGCAAGAGGTGAGAGGCGGGGCAGTGAGGGAAGCTTCATCTGTGTTTAGGGCGGCTCCGCATCGTTCGCATCACCGCCTGAGCTCCGCCTCTGCAGACCAGCGGCGGCATTAGAGTCTTGTAGGAGCATGAACCCTATTGAGAACTGTGCATGCGAGGGATCCAGGTCGTGTGCTCCTTATGAGAATCGCCTGATGATCTGAGGTGGCGCTGAGGCGGTGATGCTAGCGCTGGGGAGCAGGTGCAAACACAGATTAACATTAGCGGAGAGGTTTGACTGCACAGAGACCATCATAAATCAATTGCTTGCAGACTCCTATCAAACCCAAGCTCAGGGCTCCCACTGATTCTGCATTATGGTGAGTTGTACAATTATTTCATTATTTATTACAATGTAATAATAGAAAATAAAGTGCACAATAAATGTAATGTGCTTGGATCATCCCAAAATCATCCCTCCCACACCCCCAGTCCATGGGAAAATTGTCTTTGACAAAACCAGTCCCTGGTGCCACACAGGTTGGGGACCACTGGTCTAGATGGTCTCCTCCAAGCTCATCAACCATGTCCCAAAGGGACACCCTACCCTTGCAGGCTGTGGTTTACTCTTTCCATGTGACCATTTTGCTTTTAAAAATGTATCTTGGCCAGAATCTCAGACTCAATCCGCACCACCCTGAGCAAGTGAGTTCCTGCTGCTGGTCACGTTTAAATCTGTCAGGTAAAACCTGGACTTAAACACATATAACAAATGCAAGTCAGGGGAAAAAAAATAAAGCCAAGCCAAATAAGTTAAAATCTTGCTTGGCAGTGAAGCAACTACATTTTAGGAGTCTTATTTTTCATTAAAAAAAGGAAAATACAGGGACGGGTGACATAGATTTGACATATATTTGATAACTATCAAGGCACAAGACAGGTGCATGGGGAGTCAGCTCTCCTTCCAGTTTTGTGCACATCGGAAATTCTCACAATTAAAGGTTACCAGCGAGTCACAAAACCCCCAGGTAGAAGCCCACACGAACCCAGTTGGCAGTTTTGTAAATACTGTGCTGAGCAAACCTACAACGAGGAAGGACCCGTGTTGGAGTCCCAGAGGCCGCCAGGCCGCCAAGGCCCCGGGTCACTGCTCAGTTTTCCCAGGCCAGGCGGCCTGGACCTCCCACCTGGCTCCACCTGCCCTTCGCCTTGGCCCAGGAGGACTGACAGAACGCCTGCTCATTTGCCTCTTTCAGCAAACTTCAATTCACTGACCAAATATTAATAAATCAAGGCCACAAAGCCGGAGAAAGGGACCAAGGCAACAGTGCAGATGAAGCCCTCCCCAATTTGAGAAAAGTGCTGCATCGTGGCCTTTAAATAAATACAGCGGCTGGGAAACCCCAGGCAAGGTGTTTACATAGGAACTTCCCCCCAGAAGCTCCAAGTAATTTAGGGACACTCACTAATTAACTTAATTAAGTCTCCCAAGCCTCCTCCCTGTTCGACGGCCAGCCAGGCTGGGGTCGGGGAGAGGGAGAGCTGCGCTTGCTCACAAACACAAGTGCAAACACGAGGGCACTTTGCAGGCCGCCCCTCCCGGGGCGCTGTTGGGAGAACAGTGAACTTTGGAGCATTGGTGCTGGCCCTGGAAATGTGCAAGTGGACGGAATGCATGCACAATAGGCACGTTTCCCCTCGTCTTGTCCACAAGAAGTCTAAAAGAGACAAAGAGAAAGGCAGCAAGTGCTTTCTGTCCCGAGGTGCAAGTTTCGGTTGTGAGCCAAGGAAAACCGTTACATGCTATGGCTTTCCACCTTTACCTGAGACTCCTCCTCTTATCGAATCCGGTCACAAAGAAATCATTACAAAAACCTTGGAAATGGGTGCCCAGATGTGTGGCTTTTCTGCCCTTGGCATTCCTGTTCCCAGTGACCCACATTACAGACACACCCTCCACCTAATTCTTCCAGAAGCAGGAACTGGGAAGTATTCCCCCAGCAACCCTCCTGCGGTGGGCCATGGCCTGCTGTGTGGACCTCTGCAGTCGTGTCGGAGCAGAAGGGCTGACTCACCATCCACCAATCACAGGTCAGCGGCTTCTCCTCCACTTGCAAGTCCCCAAGCACGGCCTGAAGACACCAAGCAGTTGTGAGCCCCTTGGGCGGAGTGGCCCTTTCCGGTTAGGATCCTTACGGGGTTAAATGTGCCTTGAAGAGCTGTGCTTACACTTCTCAGGGCCACCTCGCTGCCCCCCATAGAGGCAGCAGCGGGCACAGGCCACAAAGCTGAGCAGAACTTAGGACTGCTTAGTGGCCAGACAGAAACCACCACCCTCATAGGAACAAACCGTCCACTTCAGTCCCCCGGGCCACTCGTTCCTTACTGGGGAGACCCATCGCAGGAAACCACAGCCGAAGTGAAAAAGAAGCTGCCCCCAGCCCGATCTCACAGAAAGGGTGACCAGCTGCCACAGGTACACTGCAGCCTTCTGGGGGGAGGGGGAGGATGGCAGCACTCTTAACCTTGCCAAGGAGAGAAAAGTGAAAAAGCTAGCTAGCACAGCAGTGAAATTCCAATTCCGGGCCATTCCGGCCAATTGAAGATACTTGAAAAGTTTGAGACGACAACCTGCCAGCACCAGAAGGCTCTCAGATTCCTCCTCGGGACCAGCAACCCCACCAAATGCTACAGCGCTCTAAAAAGACAGGCTCACCTAATTTAAGAAAAACAGACTGTAAAAATTAAGTGTTCGGACCAAGGTCTACTGAAAAATGAATGATAGGTTAAGTGACAAATGTGGGCTGCACATGAGTGGAGGATGTGCCCACCCGGTCACTACACCCTCGGTTCTAGACGCAGTGTGTTGTAACCACCCATGTAATAATGCACGTGCATCTCGGCCCCAACTTAATTTCTAAAAACGGAAAATATGTATTACGTGACTTTTAATCACTTTTAAATCTTCACTTTTGATAAAATAAAGTCTTTTGCTCCCAGTGGCTTCAAAGGAACACTTAAATGTGTATGAATCTTGCTTAACATTGTAATTCAAATGAAGGACGTTTTAATCTCCTCGATGAAGCAAGAGTTTTGTACCATGAAATTAATCTCTCAGCTCTAATAAATGTGGTATGAAGTGGACATCTAACATGGAATGGAAATTTCTATAGTTTTCTCACAAGACCTTAGCAAATGACCAAACTTGGACTTTTCAGGACCTAGCACAAACTGGAATAATCTGATAATTTAATCCACAATGTGCTGCACTCTTAAGGTGCTGACAATCCAGGAGACCTTACTGCATAACCAAGTGACTGAAAACAAGCCCATAACTGTATGCTAATGAACTGCTTAGGGAAGTGGAAAGAGAAGAGATGGTCCTTCCAAGACATACCCCACTTGCAGAGTCGCTGCATGCAAATGTGAACAAGAGACTGCAGACATTTAGAAAGTATTGTGGACGTGAGTGCACTGAGCATTCACCTCCTAGAGGCCAAGTGACCCTCTTCCACACTTTATTTAGTATGAATGAGAGATGGTACAGCTGGACACCTATTTCTCCTGTGTTCAAGGTTAAAGTTCTGACAGCCTTACCTGGTTTTGCTCACTATGATGTTACCTAGGCCTTCTTTCTGACTGTTACACACAAAACAAGGGACCAGGGGTCAATGATTCTTGGAAGCCATGCATTGTATGACATTACAGAAATAGTCACATAGGAGTCAGAGCTGTGTCACCTTGGGCACGTTTCTTAGCTGCTTCAGGCCTCAGTTTACTCATCTGTAATATGGGTATAACAGCTGTTTTGTAGAATTGTGAAAATTAAATGAAATTGTCTCTGAAGTCCTTGGCCCGATACCAGTCTTAAGACTTCCTGAAGTCCCTGTGTGAAGCATACTGGCTCGGCATCTAACTTCAGAAGCGCCCAGAATAAAGTGGAGTCGTCAGGAAGTGTATTTGCCTCCAAGTTCTATACTTTGCAGTACCAACGCCTCTCTGCCAAGTGGTATTTATTTTTATGAGGCAAAGATGCCAGGAGCAGGACAAGAGGAGGACCACATATGAGATGGAGTGACTCCATAAAAGAAACCATAGGCTGAGTCTAGGGGAGCTGAGCAGGGCTGTTGAGGACTGGACATCGTGGACCTCACTCATTCATAGGGTCGCCAGGAGTATCTACCGCCCTAGTGATGCACGAAGGTGCCATCGACGGTTTCTCCGGAGTCTCCGTTACGGTGCTTTTGTCCCCATCCCCTCTAGGAGTGAAAGCTCGCCAACACAAACCAATGGGCTCCATGAACAGGTGCAAAAGAAAAAGAGCGCCCGCCACAGGGTCCTGCTGGCTTCTAAATAACCCCTTCAGATCATCGAGTATCCGTACGGTGTCCCAGCGCAGCGCGGGGCATCCAAGTCCAGGGCCGGCTCTCCAAGAACCGAACCCTGCGGGCGGCGCGCAGATGGGGGACCCGGCGAGGAGGGGCTGCGGGCCGCCGCACGCACCGGGCCCAGCCAGAAGTGCCCTCTGGCGTCCCCGCGTCACTTCATTCAAACAAGCCACCCCCACCCCAACTGCCCCGCCGTCTCCGCGCCGCCCGGGAGCGGTCATCTCGGGGGCAGGGAGGTGCCCAAGTCTCGAGACTCATCGAGGCAGGCGCCCTCTCCGCTGGGCGCCCTTCCTCGGGGGCCGGAGACCAGGGGGCGCGGCCGCAGCCCCGGACCCCGCGGCGGAGTCGCTGGCACTCACCGAGCGTGGCCACGGTGCCGGCCTCGAAGAGCAGGCAGTCCCCGCGGCCGCGCGCCTCCAGCAGGACGCTGCTGTCGCCCGTGCTCTCCAGCCGCCCGAGCAGCCGCAGCCCTTTGCTCAGAGCCATGAGCGCCGCGGCCGCGTCCGGCCCGAGGGCGCGCGGCCACCGGGGCTCCCGGCGCCCGCCACTTGCAGGAGTTTCACTTCGCGTGGCGGCGCTCGGCCCGGCGCAGGCTCCTCCCCGTCGGCCTCGCCATCGCCTCTTCCTCCTCTTCCTCCCCCGCCCAGGCCGCGCCGCCCGGGGCAGGTGAGGGCGCGCGGCCGCCTCCCGGCCTGGCTCCGCCGAGGTGCCGCGCTCCCCCCAGCGGCCAGGACGAGGCGGGCGCGCGGGAGGCCCGGGCGGGACTCGGCTGCGGGAAGGCCGGGCGTCGGCTCCCCGCGTCCCCGGGGCCCGACCGCGGCTCACCCGGGGGTGGGAGGGGCAGTCCTCCCTGCAGGGGGCGGCCGCCGGGGACGAAGATTCCGCACATTCCTCGGCGCGGAGGCGGCGGCCGTCCGCGGGGCGCCCTCCCGATCCGGGATCCTCCCGACGCCCGCGGCCTTATATGGGCAGCCCGGCCCGGCCGGCGCTGCGGGGCCGGAACCGCCCCCGGCGGTCGCCCTCCTGGTCGGCCGAGCGGCCGCGCCGCCCTCTCTCGTCCACGCCTGCGAGCCTGGGCGGGCCGCTCCGACTCTCTGTGCCTCGGTCGCCCCGCGGGTGAAGCGGGGCGCACAACGGGACCTGCTCCGTAAAGTTGCGACGACATCGAGTCAATCCGAGTAAAAGGGCTTACGAGTGCCTGGCGAGTGCGCAGGGTTCGAGAATCGCTGCTCCTCCTAGAGCCTTTGTGCAGGAGGGTACTGCCCACAGCAGGCGGAATCCTGGAGATGGAGGGTTTGCTCTCTCGGGAGGGAACTAAGACCACTATGTGACCTTGACTTACCGTGGACCCCTTACCCATGTGACCTTGACTTCTCTGAACCCGCTCTCCTCACCTGGCAGTACCTGTCCACCCCGGATGGGTGCAGGGTCAGGGGAGTGAAGGGCTGAAAACTTGGGAGGTAAAAAGCAGGAGCAACGATGAGGGGCTGGTTGGTGCTGGAGTGAGGGGAGCGGGGCTTCCCCTCTCCCTGCCCGGTGCCCTTTGCCTTCCAACTTGCAAACCCTCCCTCCACTCTTTTGAATATAGTCCCCGACTTCAGGGCAAATACCAGAATAAGCCCATCCGTGCTCAGACCTATGGACACCGGCGCATACCTGTCCCAGGATGACCTCTCAGCTACTTAAGTGGTGGCAGGGCCCCTCCTGGTACTGGGTTCCATCCCCGCTATCAGGACTCCCGTGGGCCAGGCGTGGCAGTGGGGGAGAGGGCTCTTCTGGAGTTCCCTGTGGGTGGGTGTGGAGGTTTCGTATCCTTCTCTCCTAATGGGTGTGTGGATAGCCCCCAGAGACCTCCATCAGGCTGTGTCCATCAGGCCCCCACCCAACCAGCCTGGGTCCTCCCTCACCCTGTTCTGCTCCCACCGAGACGACTGGGGGTCAAGCCGTGTGTCTCCTAGGCGTGCTCCAGAAGAACAGAGCCCTCTGCACCAAGCAGGACTCTGAGGTGCCTGTGCAGACCTTCAGGAAGGACCGACTGTTCGAGCCTCTGGACAACCTCCCAAGTGATGATTCAGGGAATAAAAATCTAAACAACGAGCAGAGGTTCAGATCATTCTTGAGCCTTCTGTCGCTTTGCTCACTAATTCGGTTACAAAGTGTGGGTATCGCAGGCATGATGCTCATAAGCTTTGCAGTTCCTTTCTCTGAAATGGAGACATTACTTCCTCGTGAGAACAGTGTTCCCCTCGAATGAGGCACAAGAGCCTTTGGCCCTCTTTTCCTTTCCAACTCCAAGCTCACTTCTTCCAGGAAGCCTTCCTGGAATGCTGTTTCCAGACGGCAGCGTTGAGACACACTCAGATTCACGGGTACGCACTTTGGCTCTCAGGTGCTCATGGGTTGCTTGAAACGTGCTTTTATATTTCTTTTCTCTTAGCTCTGCTTCACAATCAGGTATCTTATCTTAGGACAGGGACCAGGTCTTTTTAAATTTTGTCTTTCCGCCTCTTTCCTGCCTTTCCCAGCATCCAGTAATGTAAAAGCTCTGCACAGCGGCCTGCTGTATTCATTTTCGAAATTTTCCTATATTCAGGACCAGCAGCTGAGCTTTACGGCTTACAGAATCTAAGACAATCAATTATATGATGAACCACTATTTTATCTACCACTGAGGAAACGCTGCCGATTGAGCTATTTAACTAAATTGTTGGCGATGCCCTGATTTCAGCACTTATATAATGTGCATCTTAGACCCAGTGAACAATAGTGGCTGAACCCCTTGTCTCTGATAATCAGCGGAGTGAGCCAAGAGCCTGCTAGTTTCTCCGGGCGCTGGACAGGCCGAGGGTCACGGGCACTGGCATGTGTACCAGGTGGACAAAGTAACTGATCTTGAGACAGTCAGGAAAAACGTCAGCCCTGATACCTAACTCAGGGGTGGAACCTGGGGAAACAAATGGGCCCATCTGAGTGGGGACAGTCTGGGGACATTCCACCCCTGAGATGTGGAGCTCCTGGAGGCCTCTGATTGGAGGGGAGGTGGGGAAGAGGGAAGGAAAGTCTCACTCTGTCAGCACCCCCTGCAGGAAATTCAACTCCGCTGACTTGGCAGTGGGGCGGGGAATCAGTCAGGCCCCGGGGGGCCAGGGAACCCAGCAAGTTATCAAAGCGGAGAGAGAAACAGGGGAGCTTTACAATCAGTGAAAGGCTGTCTGTGGCCCCTGGTCGCATGGGAGGCAAAAAGGACAGCAAGGAGTCAGAAAGCAGCCCGGCGTTCAGACGGGACAGCAGTGGCACCCTCAACAGAGACAGGAGCCCTAGGGAGGAGGCTGGTGAGCAGGGACAGGGACTGGGGGATGACATGCAGGCATGCTCTGGGCCGTGCTGAGTTTCAGGTGAGGAGGGACACCTGGTGGGAAAGGCCAGGTGCTGTGAGGGGAGCAGCTCTCTCTGAAGGGGAGACAGCGGGGGGGGGGGGTGGCAGGAGGAGAAGGCTGAGCACGGGAGGGGCTGGAGCAAAAGACTAGAAAGAAGCAGCCCCCGAGGTTAGAGCCAAGTGTAGGGTGTGGAATGTTCTGGAAGCAGGGAGTGGTCTGTGGTTTGTAAACCTCAGAAAGATCTCTAAGAATAAAGACTCAGAAAAGAACTCTGGTCTGGTGAGAAGGTAATGGTGGCCTTTGAGTGGGCAGTTTTATGACAGGGTTGGGCAAAAAGGTCACTTGCAAAGGATTAAGGAAGAAACGTAGGCAAAGTGTCATCTGCCCGCTCCAGCCGCCTGCTGGGAGAAAACCCAAATACATACAACGTGGGCAGAGGGCACAGCTGGGACCCTTCTGAGCGGGGCCGGGCCTGCACCTGTCGGAAGGTGAGCGGGGACAGCACGGGGAGGAGAGTTCGAGGTGCTGGGTGGAAAGGGGTAAGGAAGGGAGGCGGTGGGAGGGTGTGCGAAGGGGCAGGGCCGGTGGAGGAGTGGGGAGGGGCGCCATCCTTCTGGAGGCCTGGCCCTTGGGGAACTCCCAGAAAGCACAAGGGGGTGGCAGTGCGAGTGAGAGAGCAGGAAAGGCCCAGAACGTGTACTGTGGTGCCCAGTGCCCAGAAGTTGCCTTCAGGTCCCTGGGCCCTGGGAGACAGCTCAACCCCAGAGGGAGGGCAACCTTGGCTGGTCATCTCTGGTTCTTTGCAAAAGGCGGAGAATGTCTCCATCTTGTTGGTCCTACCTGCAGAATCTCTCCAGGGTCTGAGCATATGGTTGCCCACCCCACCCCATCTGTGGTTTCCGGACCCGTTTCCCTGTGACACAGACTCTGAGCTGGGGGCCCGAGCACAGGAGGTGTAGTGGGGAGGGCCCCAGGCCCAACGCCACCGGATGGAGAAGGAAGAAGTTAAACTGTCATGCAGCCCTGCTAATGCCTGGGGACCTCCAGAGTAGTTGGCCTCGGAGGTGACCTGAGTGCATCGACCAGTCTGCCTCCAAGGAAGGTATAACCTTGGACCAGGCAGCTCCCTTCAGCCGAGATGGACATTGCAGCACTGGGACAATGACTGTCCCCGCTCCCCCACTACAGCACCCCTGCAACCGCTGTCGCACCTGGGCTGTGACCGGGAGCCGGGCGCCAGTCATCCCAGGCAGAGATGTAAAGGTGACAGCTGTCAGCAACGCCTTGGGCTGGGTGGCTTCGCCAAAGGCTGAGTGTGGGTCAGAAAGCGGGGAGTGCAGCCCGAGCCCCAGGAGCTCTGACCTGAGGTAGGAGGACAGCTGGAAGTTCGCGTCGGGGAACCCAAGGACAGGAAGCATCTCAAGGAGCAGATGGCATCGATGACAGCCAAGGCTGAGACGGGTCCAGCAGACCGAGGCGGGTCCTTTGGGTGTGGCCCCGTGGAGTCCCAGCTGCCCAGGATGAGAGCAACGTCGGGCGGTGGAGGGGGTGCAGGCCGTTCCTGCTATGGCCCCCCTTCTTCTGGCTGGGCCCGCTGTCTACCCGAGGGGCTCCTTACCGACTTCCGATCGCCAAAAGCGGGCAGTGAACTCGAGCCCGGGGTTCTGAGCCCCCTTAGCTCCTCCTGGTCACACACGGGTCCCTGTGAACACGCCTCACGCCTCTTCTCCATCGCTCTGGTTACACTGGTCGCTTTCCTTGGACGTTCTTCCGGTTCCCCCACTTCTGAAAAGGGGGTGAACGTGCTGGGCACGATCTCTAATAAGGCTGTGACTCCTGGGGAGCATGACACGATTTTCTAGGTTCCTTCAATTTCATGCCCCTTTGTATTTTCCTGAAAAGGATTCATTAAATGGACAAGTAATTATGACTTAAATTTTATACCTTGATAAGAGTTTTTATCTAAATCCTTTCACAAATTAGAAACCGTCCTTTTGTCAGGCCACTTGCCTCTCTGTGGGGCTGAGAACATGGTCACCCCGAAAAGGGCAAAGCAAACGCACGTGACGATTATTGAGTCTCTGTGGGCACTGACCGGCTGGCTTTCGAAGATGCCTAGCCCCGATTTTTAAGTAAAACTTTGTAGTTTTCCGAAGTCCATTTTTATATATGATACTTTATTAGACAGTAACACCGCTGTGAATGTTTAAGGCAAAAAGTCCATCTCCTCGGCTCATGAACTCACTCATTCATTCGCCCAGAGGCCCGCTGGCCATGAACTTGTTTAGTGGTCTTCCTCTCCCCGCCTCTGAGTCTTCGGTGTGGCCGGAGAGTTTGTGTCACCCTGCACACTGGGGTCATTTTGCCAAACAATGATTATTTAATATTGTCAGATAGTCAGTTAGTGTTCCCATTTCCAATTGTCTCAGAAATATTGCGCAGGTGCCCCCCACAGTTTGTGTGACTCGCACAGTGCGACTGATGCCTCTCAAACCCCTTTTGATAGATTCGTTTCCTCCCCATTTTTGTCCCCTTGCACTTGCTCATTGACGAAAACCGGGCGGCACGGCCAGCGCTGCTCTGTGGACTGGGCTTGCCGAGTGGGTCCCAGCGGTGTCGCTTAGCGTGTTCCTCTGCCGTTTGCATCATCTGTAGCCCAGAGGCTGCATAGGGAAGCTCAGGCAGGCTCTGTCTGTCCCCACGGGTGGGGTGCGGCTGATGGTCCCTCTTTGTGCTGTAGCGGCCATCGATGACCAAGCCGCGACCCTCCCGCAGATAGTTACGTTCTGTTCTACCATTCCTTCTTCATTGGTAGCTAGCATTCTTCTACGAACAGAAAATGCCCATCCACTATTTGTTTACCCGATGGCTACACAAACAAAACAAGTAGAATGGGATTCTTTTCCTTTATTTACTTACTAGTGTATTGGAGCACTAATCCCCTCCAATGGTGACCAATTAGTTTAGTTTTTGTTTTTGTTTTTGTTTTTTTACTTTCATTATGAACTCATATTAAGGGTTAAACATACTTGCTGTGTCCCAGCCCACTGCAATTTCAGACTTACTGACGTTCCCTTTTTGGCCGGTGGGACCCTCTCTGCGAGTGGCCCCTGGTCCTCGCGACATGACCCCAGTGATCTCTGATGGGCTCCTTGCCTGCTGCTATGACAGTATCAGGCTCATCTTGTACATTTTCTGCTCCTGAGACCTGGAATCAATCATTTCTCCAAGACACCCTGATTTTTTTGGTGGAAAAAGGAATTTCAAGACCACAGTTGGGGGTTAGGACGCCTGTGAATTTTAACGTCCTGCTCTCGGAGCTTCACTGCCTATGAATCCAGGGCAGTTGTGGGGTTCAATTCTTTCTCTAACACAATTATTTCAACCATCTGTCCTTCATCACAGATTCCATCCCTGCCACCTCCACCCTCAGCAGTTTCCCTGGCCTCAGACTTCCCCCGAGAAAGAGGAGCCCTCGCCTCCCATCGCCCAGTCTCCCCCATCATCTTCTTCCCGGCGGTGCTGGACTGGTTTCTGCCTCCCCGCACTCACATGCTGGGGGCCTGGCCATCCTCCCTCCCTCATCCCCACTGTCCACGTCACCTGTCTCTCCCTCTCTCCTCGATCGTTCCCGGCAGGGTGCAAATGTGCTCTAGTGTCTCCCACCATAAAGAGGGGGCCCTCCATCTGCCCCACCTCCCTCTCACTGTGGCCCTTCTCAGAGACCACGCACTCAAAGCGAAGCCACTCTGCAAGATTGTGGGGTTCTCCTGGCACTGTTTATGGGTGTTAGAAGCGAGCCGGAGATGTCCATGCAGAGCTGACCCTCAGTGCTGCAGCACACACAGGTCAACCTTGTTTGGGCCCGTCCCTCCTCCTGACCACTGCGACCATCGTCACTGGACTCTGGCGGTGACTGGCCTCCTGATCCCTGTCCCTGCTGTACAGCATGCACGATGAGCCATTTCCCCCTTGTCTCAACTGATGACAGTTGGGTGATGTCCCTGCTCCTGCCCCTGCTATCCCCCAACCTGCCTTCATTCTTTCCCCACCCCTGAGGTCCAGGCATGCACCCCTCGCTTGGTCCCATGATGGTGCTGACCCCCAACTCAAGGTGCCATCGTCCACCAACTGGGTCCATCTCAGCTTCCTTTCTTCCTCCTATAGGTGACCCTGCAGAGGGATGTGGTGACACTGCTCCCCATGCCATCTCCCTGCTCTTTCCCCTCTCTGGATCCTTCATGCATCTGTGCTTTCCTCGATCACCTGCACTCAGAACCACGCAGGAGCTCCGTGCAGGGACCCCGACCCCAACGGCCTGGTCTGCATGCATCTTCCCTTCCCACGCCCGCAGACCTTGACAACCTGACTTCGTGGAGCCTCAGGTTCCTCGTGTCTTATATGGAGAAGTTGTGAAAATGAAGTTCATTGACATGTGTTCAATGTCACATGGAAAAGTGCCGGGCCCGTCGTGGCACCACGCAGGTGTCAGCCATCACTACGCACGTCCCCAGTCCCGCTGGCTCCAGGAAGCCAGCGCCACGTCTGTGCAGGGACCGCCGGACGCCCAGCGCCTGGCCGTGCTGGAGTCCCCGCTGAGCAGAGGAACGAGGACGCGCCCAGGGCTGCCCCGTGGGGCCGGCTGGGAAAGCGGGCCCTTACGTAGCCGCGGGGAAAGGGCCTTGCGGGTGACACGCGCCACTTTCATTCCCACAGCCTAGAGCCAAGGTCCTGAGGCACACGGCCCCAGAGGTGACCCAGAAAGCCTGAGCAGCTGCGTTCAGCAGGGAAGCCTGCGGGCGAGCCCACGCTCGGGGGCGGGCTCTGTGTTCTCCGTCGAAGCGCCCAGAAGCCGGGAAAACAGGGGCTGCGCCCCGCAGCGTGCTGGCACCTACCGGGGTGAGGGCGGCGAGCCCCTCTTCGTTCTCGGGTGTCTCTCCCTGCAGAAGCAGCAGGTCCACCCACTGCTCCAGCCACGCAAGTGAGAAAGGGGTCGGGGGCCAAGGGCGCCGGGGCCGGGCCGGGCTGCGTCTGCCGCCCGCTCACGGCCCTGGGCTGCGTGCCGCCCTAGGGACA
Organism: Lyroderma lyra; assembly: GCA_004026885.1. Taxonomy (NCBI): domain Eukaryota; kingdom Metazoa; phylum Chordata; class Mammalia; order Chiroptera; family Megadermatidae; genus Lyroderma; species Lyroderma lyra. Next base: position 109,720 of record PVJL010002028.1, on the reverse strand, counting down.
GTTCCACGTGATTTTAATATTTTCTGTTTCATTTACTTCCTCGGAGGGCGGGCCTGGTGAGATGGGACGGGAGGAACGGCGTCTGGCTTGCTCACGAGGACACCGGAGCCGACCAGGCCCTGCTCCTGCCAGCGGGCCCCACGCTCCCCGCCCGGCTGTGCCCCTGCGGCCCTGCCGCCGCTCCGGTTCCGCGTGTCGTCTCCGTGGCACCACCTGTTTTCGCCCCGTGTCGCTGACCGGGCTGGCGGGCTGGCGCGGTTTGCTGCGTGCGCCGACCGCCGTGCAGGTCACGGGTGTTTGCAGCACGGCCCTGGGGGCAGGAGGCCACCTGGTCACCGGGCCCACGGACGTATTTCTGCAGGGACGTGGAAGCAAAATTACGGTGCGATGTGACGGGGCTGAGGAACCAGGACCGCCCAGGGGCAGATCCAGCCCCGCGTCTGTTTTAGCTTCGAACCTGAGGGCGCAGTGAAAACGGTAACGAAAAGCCGCCGAGCGTAGCGGCGCAGCACGGCTCCGGCGGGCCCGGCCACCCCGGCTCGCTCGGCTCGGCTCCGTCGGGAGCCCGCATCCTAGGCTCCCGGAAGAGCCCCTGGGCGGAAGGGGCGCTCTGTTGGGGTCTCACCAGGGACGTGGATTTGTACTCTGGAAATGCCTCACCGGTTGTGTTTTGAAACGTTTTACACCCGAAAAGCCCACGAAAGGCCACGCCGCCGCCGCCTGCAGCCGAGCCCCGAGCGAGCTGAGTGTCTGCGGGGACAGAGCCGTTTCCACGCTCGAATCCCCTCCTGCCGCCGACGGCCAGCACACGGCGGGGCCTGCACGTGCTTGCATGGACAGACTGTCCACTGACCAGCCAGACCGTCTCACTCTCCTTACATCCAGCTTCGCTCACGATTCCTTAAAGAAGCTTCCTCGGTCTCTCCGCGCCGGACTCCTCGGGCGTGGCCAGGGCGCCCACGCGCTCTTCCCCCCGTTTTCACTCCCGTTCTCTCCAGAACCTTCCAGGCAGAAGTGAGCAGCTTCGCCCCAGCCGCACACGGAGGCCGGCCCCGAGGGGAAAGGCCTCTCCCGAGGAAGGACTTGCTGGCTTTTCTCCTCAAGGCCCAGCCCCTTCCGTTTCCCCCTGCTTTGGCCAAAGGATGAGAGGACCCCTCAGCTCCGTGTCACGTGCCACACATCTGCGCTGAGAGGTAGGAGGCCCTGTTCATAGCGACAGCACGGATTAAACACTGTGGCCCGCTCGGACAGCTGACCCGGGTCCTCGGCGGGCAGCGCGGAGGATGGACTGGGAACCGACCTCCCGACGGCTTGTGAGGGTCTCGGTCCCTCCGCCTTTGGGACGTCCCTTAGCTTGCGGTGCCACACAAGGCAAGAGAAGGGGCAGCAATTACAAGCACAGGAACAGGATGCGGTTGACGAGACCTGAGATGCGTGTGGGTAGGTGAGGACACGGACGTCGTTAAAGTGACCCTTTATCCAGCCACCCACACCTTGAAGAATCCAATGAGAGATACACAGCCTTTCCTTAGAAGAGCACGTAGACCCTAACAAGCCTAACAATAAAAATAAATTAAAAAAGAAAAGAAAAGAAAAACACATAGAAGGAGCACAGGAATAATCTGCCTGCAATGCCACGTGACTCCCTGATACACCCCCGCCCCCCCCCCCCCCCCCCCCCCCCCCCCCCCCCCCCCCCCCCCCCCCCCAGTGCTATAGGGACCACAGGCCAAGAATTCCTATTTTAGAAGCAAGTCAGCAGAAGCTGATAACAAAGCACTTTTAAGGGAGGTTGGGAAATACATTTTAACTACAAAGAAACTTCCAAGGGCACTAGGAAGTGCGGTGCTGGGCGGAGGGCTCCTGAGAGGGTTTCCTCCAGCGGGTGAGTTCTGCCGTCGTGGCTGCACACCGACCCTCTGTGCTAATTCGCGCTCCATTCTGTGTGGATGTGTGGCAAGGGAGGCAGGAAGCCTTCTGCCCTGCAATGGGTCGGTCCCTCCGAAAGTGACTGAAACACGTCGGCCAAAGCACTCAGTCTCGCGAAAATGGTTTGCTTTCACAAATTTCTGTTTTGGTTTGCTTCCTCCTGGGGGTTGATAGTTTCCCAAATGGTACACTGTCAAATAAATACTCCTGCCTTAGCAACATGTCTGGGGTCGGGGAAACAGTCACGGAAGAGGGACTGCCACCGCCAGGACAGATCTCAGCGGCTCCACATGGCACAGGTGACTTTTTGCTCGCGCAGAGCGTGATGTGATGGTGGTTGCTCTCCTGGACATTGTCTCTCGCCAGTGCTCTAAGCTGTGCAAACCCTTCAGCCCCTTTATGTCACCACTTGCTCCTCTGTCACGGTGGGAGAAGGCTGGAGAGATGAGCACCAGCAATCACATGCTTCCCCTGGACAGGCATGTGTTACTCCTAAGTCCATTGCTTTGGCCAAAGAAAATCACATGGTGATGACTAATTTTATGGAGATGGAAAGCACGGTCCATTGGTGGGCCAAGAGGAAATGAGAACCAAATGATGATAAAAGCTGTTATGTCTGCTGCAGGGAATCACTGGAACATGTTTGAAAATTAAAAGAAATTTTGAGGAATATGCGTGCCAAGATGTTCTCTGTGAATGGGAAAACTAGCCCCACCTTAGATTTTAAAAATGACAGGCGTTCCATTGCCAGCCGTGATGACAGAGGCCAGTTTACCCTCCTCAAATCAAGAGAGGAGCAGAATATAGGAAAATGGTTTCAGACATTAGACAACAGGCAGAAGAGAAACAAGGTGGAGCCCACGACGACCCCAGTCACTGACTGCCTGAACGCAGATTCCAGGCCCAGTATGGAACAAAAAGAGTCTCATGGTCTCGCTGAATTGGGGAGACAGAGATCGACCTTTAGGGAGACTAAGGCAGCGAGGATGTGAAGGGCAGAGTACAGGAGAGAGGGGGAGGAGAGAGAAGAGAGCTGGTTCTGGAGATCTGCAGGACGGTCCCCTAGAAAGACAAGACCGGCGGTGCAGTGAATGCTCTGTGCAGTCGCCAGAGGAGGCAAAGTGAGGACAGAGACACAAGTGTGGAAACCAACAGGCCGAACAATTCCGGGAACTCACACGGGACTGGAAATTGGTCGTGTACTCAGCAGCCAGCGGGTGAGGACATCATAATACCAGCATCGGGCAGGATCTTCAGAGAGGTGTTGCCTTATTAGGGGGCTCAGGCTGGTCCTCCAGAACCCATCCCTCTCTCTGCAGCTGGAGGGAGCCATTAAAAATGCAAATCCAACCACAGATCTGGTTATCCCAGGAGAAAAGCCGGATTGTCAGCCTGGAGCCTGGGTGGCATGTTGTTCACAGCCTTCTTTCAGTTCTTTGTGTGCAGCCTCCTCTCCCTGCCTTCTGGCCTGCTTGCTGTCTCTTTGGCTGACCAGGGTCCCCTGTGGCTAAGGCATGGCATCTCCTTGAGACCCAGATGGATCAATAATACTAGTAGCCAGCATTTACGAAATGAAGGAGGGAACTGAATTTAGCTGTAGGTTATTTCCTTATCTGGATGGGTAGGAACCAGTCAGCGGGGTAACCTGGACAGAGCTAATATCCCAGATGCGGTTCCAGGTACACGCCATCCCTACCCTTTCCATTATTAACTCCGGAATCACTTATATCCGACGGCTAAGAAACAAATAGAAAGCCACTACCACTATCTGGCTGCCCCAAATATACAGGTGCCGACCAGAAACAGAATCAATGTAAAAAAATAATCTAAGTTGGAAAAACTAGGAGTGAGAAGTGGGCAAGCGTGGCCCCGCACCTCAAGGGCGCGGAGTGGGCATGGGCGTCACCCGTCTGAGTAGGCCCCGCCTCCAGCACTGAGAGGCCCCGCCTCCAGCACTGAGAGGCCCCGCCTCCAGCACTGAGAGGTCCCACCTCCAGCCCCGAGAGGTCCCACCTCCAGCATGGAGAGGCCCCGCCTCCAGCGCCAAGAGGCCCCGCCTCCAGCATGGGACTCAATTTGAAAAAGACCGGGCCTTCGCTGTGGGTCTGTCACATAGTTCGGGATAACTTCCCCAAGTACATCACATGATACTGGATTTAATGCTCAAATAATAAGCTCAAAGAGTCTCTGAGCCGGTTGGGACCCTTCTGAGCCCATGCTGTCGGGAAGGGCGCAGGGAAGGCCACAGAAACGCGCACGTCAAAATGCTGGCGGTAACTTTGCAAAACCTTGCGGAGGGCCGTTGTCCTCCCTGCAGCCCAGGTACTGCCTACCTTGGGAAGGAGTTTACTGACCTGCCTCCCTGTTCCAGAGGCTCATCGTTCTGTGAAGGATCACGGTTTGTCAAGGTAAAGACGACCCGGAAATACTGATGCCCGAATTCGTAAGGAGCTTGGGAGGCCTGAAGCAGCGGGTTCCGTGCCCGGACTTCGGTTCCCCCTCTGTGAAGTGACGATGGTTATTACAGAAGATAGTTGGCAGGGCACCTCACCTCACTCACTGCTGAGGGAATTGTATGTGGGGAAAAGGGTGTCAGGAGTCACCCTGGACAGCCAGGAGCTCTGCCTGGAGCAGCCGGTGTAACCTGGGGGCCAGGTGGTACTTTTGAATTGGCAGGGTTGGCAGGTGATGAAAGCAGGAAGTTTTGGGACACACCCTGCCCTGCTCTTAAACTCACTGGGACTGTCCCACAGGGGTCACTTGGGAGGTAGTCTCAGGGGCAGCTGGACCACAGAGGGGCTGCCCCCTGACTGAGGCCAGGTGTCCAGGGGCCTGAGCCCCAGCCCTGCTCTTCCGTTCCTGTGAGGAGCCCATGGCCAGGAAGGGCAAAGACACATCTGTTCTTGTCCTGGGACACTATGGATGAGGAGACTGTGGTCCGGGGAACTTATGTGACTTGTTTGAGGCAACAGACTTGAACCAGAGCCCAGGGCTCCAAGTCACAAATCAGATCTCTTTCCCTGAGTGAGGGTTTCTTTACTGGTCACAGGGGTGAATGGAGTGGCATGAGCGGAGGTTTGTATGTGCAGTGGGACTCAGTGCCCAGTTCACAGTTGGTATCAACCAATGTCCGGTGAGCAGATAATTTGGGAAACTAAATCGTTCTAATAGTGTAAAGGTTTTTTGAATTATAGTACAAGTTCATTTTGTGAAAAAAAGAAAAACTCATAAAAATGCAATTTTATAATAAAAATCACTCATAATATCACTCCCAAAGAACCATCGGAGAAACTCGGCCTCAACAGCCTGTGTCCTGCTGCCCGGGACAAGCGCTGTGTTTTGGCGGAGCCTCTCCTGTCCCCACTTTCAAATCTCCTGTGCAAACACTTAGCCACTATTTCCACATTGTCAAGATCCGTAAAAAGTATACATTCCCCAACTCTAATTCTTCTGTGAGATCTAACAGTTGATACAATTAAAAATCAGAACATCAAAATATCCAAGAACCACACGATTCATGTACTGGAACCCGGGAAGAATGAAATCTACGCCAGGTCATTAAAATTCTGCACTTGAAGAACCTTCCAAGTATCAACATCGAACGGTAACTTTTTGCTTCCTTTCCGATTCCCTTTGCCCCACCCCGCTCAGTCAGCTACCATTGCTACGAGTATCCCATGCCACCTCCTTCCCTTTTCCGGGCCCCTTCCTCATACCAATGAAAGCAGAATCTATGGGAGGTGGACACTGGGTGTGATGGTCAATTTTTTTTTTTATTGTTAGGTTTATTGGGGTGACTTTGATTAGTAAAAATTACATAGGTTCCAGGTATACAATTCTACATCAGCTGTGTGTTGTCATGTGTTCATCACCCAGTCTGTTCTCTTTCCATCACCATATAGTTGACTCCCCCTCCTTCCTCTCCACCCCCTCCCCCCTTACCCTCAGATGTGATGGTTAATTTTGTGTGTCAACCTGGCTGGGCCACAGGGCCCCAGCAGGGGAGTGGCAGACCCAGCAGCCTAGGTATTTGGTGTGGGTCCCAGAACAAGAAAAGGCTCTGTGGTAGGCCGGGCCGCTGGGTCTGCCGTTCCCCTGCTGGGGCCATGTGCTCCACGACCCAACATGCCCATAGTGGCAGTGACAGATTGGGAGACTATGTGGAACTTTTGGCAGGCCCTGTGGGTCAATCTCTGAGCACGTCTTCAGGATTTGGGGACACAGCCCTGCCATCCTCTGCAGGTAATTACTCAACTTCTGAGAACCAGCTCTCAGCCCACTGCTGGGCCTCAGGAGAGAATGAACAATTACTTACCCATGGGCCACCAAGTCGCCATGCGACTGGAGTTGCCCATCGTGACCTGGGTGCTTCTGACCCATCATGAAGGCAGGTGGGCTACACAGCAGCACCCAGCATCAGATGGAAGCAGCACAGGTGTGGCCACCCAAGCAGGCCCTGAGGCTCAAGGTTACAGGAAGAAGTGGCCCCAAGGCCAAGGTGCCCACTTGGCTACCCTGCCTTCTCGCCCCGCCTGCACCTACGGGTTTCAGGAGCTGGCAAAAAGAAGCAATTATCCAAAAAAAGAAAAAATAAAATAAAATAAAAATGAGGGAAAAAAACCACAAACACCAAAAAGTGTTTTGAAAAAGTGCTTTGAGAATTTACTGTACAGTTTTTTTTAAACAATTTATATGTTGACTTCTACATGCTCTTACATTTGTGTAAAACATTTATACATATTCTTTACAATTTGTACATATATTAAATGGCTGTATCATAAACATTGCTCTAGATTTTATAAAAGAAAAATCAAGTAGGGAAAATTACTTATAAAACATTAACACCCGTGATATTAAAGAACAAGAAACTCTTACGTTTATCTGATTTCCTCTTCCACTTATTTTTGGTTTCACTTTGTTTGTGCTGGCCCAAACTTTCCATTTTCTAGAACTTAATTATCAGGTCAGATAAATGAGAGCAGTGAAGTAATACGGTAAGGCAGCTGTGGAGACAGAAGTACGTCTGCAGGAGGAAGAGGCAAGAGGGCCCTGAGCGCGCCGGTTCAAAGCCACGGGTGGAGGTTCCGCGCTGCTTCCTTGCCATTAACTGAAGTTCCAGGGACAAGGACAGCTTCGCTGAAGTTTCGGGTCCAGTGGGGAAGGCCACCACTCTGCAGGCAGCTCTGGGGGTGATGCACATTATTCCGATGCCACCCTGACCAGTCCCTAAACGTTTCCGTTTGGTGGGATGGAAAAGGTTTATGAAACCGTGTTTTCATCTTTTCAGACAAAACCAACTGGCCCGCTAGTTGGCAACCCAAATCAAGTGACGAATCGTGCTCTCATTGTGCCTGACGGGGCAGCCGAAGACCAAAACCAGGCAGAGCACTCCAAGCCCAGGGGTCAGCGCAGGGGTCCCGGGGGCAGAGTCAGAGCATCTGATGGACCATCCCGACCTCACTCGTCTTCGCAGAGTGCCGCCCGGCTCGGGGAGGACGAGCGTGGAGGGCGAGCCCGCCTCGCGGGAGCGGACACTGCAGAATGCTCCCGGCGGCGGCGCCGGGGCCTGCGCGCCACTTGTTGCCGAGCCGCGTCCTCTGCAGGGACAGTGCAGCCCACTGCCTCGCAAACGAGGACGCCCGCAGCCCAGGGGCCCCCTGCCGCCCTCCTGCACACGGGAGCACTTGTGTCCTAAGTGTGTCAGTGGAAGGCATACAGATTCTCCTAGATAGACAGGAATCCCTAAGGACTGAAAAGAATTATAAAAATATACAAACATATTTTTTCTTTATTCTGGCATATTTCACTTTTAAGAAAGCAATTAGTAATTATCTGACATTGGGTAAGAACTGGAAAACTCTGCGTGACTTATAAATGGCAATTTTGTGTAAAATATCAGTGGGGGGAACCTCTAATCTTCCACTCAAAATTCTGATAACAGTAAGGACTTCCCAAAAATAGAGATAATTTCCGTCGGTTTAAATAAGGGATGTAAAAATGAACAAAGGAAGACTATGTCACTGATACATTAAGGCTGGTAAACAGTTTTTGCAAATCATTTTCTTTTTGGTTTTCCCTCTCGCTCTCTCTTTTGTTTCGGATGATAGGGGGGAATGAAATTGCATCGCCCCACGTCAGGAAGAAGCACTTCGGAGTTCTCCTCACGGTCCGCTCTGTCCTACATCACCGGGAAGCGGCTGAGGGCCTGCCTCAGCTTTTCTGCAATCTGGAGAAAAAAGAAAAAAACTCTGAGCTGTCACTCCCATAATGACTTCACAGTGTTCTATTATTTCCATCTCGCATGAGGTATATAGAACCACTTCAAGTCCTTGCGTTTACACGTCTAGTTCCTGCCCGCAGCGGGCCAGCTTCCCTGAAAAGACCGCCCTGAATCCCGGCAGTGCGGGCCCCGCCCTCCCCGGGCCGCCCCTGCTTCTCTGTGCAGCTGCTTTCTCCTGACCACCCCCTGCCCCTTCATTATAAAGCCACCCCTGTCCTGCAGTCAGGACAACGTGCCTGTCTCTCTAAGGGGACCACGCGCTCCCTGAGGACACAGATGCCTTCTTCATCCCTGGATCCCAAGCATCCGGAGTAAGTGCTTAGTATACAATAATAAATGTTTGCTACATGAACAAATAGGCCTATTTTAATAATTTAAGGGTTACTTTGTCATAAAACTATGTTAGATCTAACAAAAACACTGATTAAATGCATACTTTTCTATTTTGAATTACAATGGCATTATTAATTCTCACTTGGGCTTGAGAATTACTTAACAAATCAACATTCTCACAATCTCAGGGCTCGCCCTCCAGTCACGTGCTCACACAGAACACACGTCACATGCTCACACGGAACACACGTCACGTGCTAGTCTAACACCTGGAGAAAGGCAACCACCCAGCACTTAATACAAAAGTGTGCAGGAGAGCACAGGGGCCCCATGGTAAGGGACAGCACCTGTTTGCAGCTCACCAGTCACAGCTCCCTCTCAGGGATCTGCTGTGGGACACAGACATTCTCGGCAGCCTCTCCAGTCCACATCCTGTGTGGATGTGAGTCTGGGACTTGCCTATATTATCCCTGAGCATACAGGCGATGATGCCGAGGAAACAGCGGAGAACTGGGTAAGAAACATGGCAGCCAACACGCGGTCCATCCTACGTCTCAGAACCTGTCCCCTGGGGTCTGTGTTTCCATTTACATGCCGGACCCGTCTTGTGTACACTCCGGTAACAGTGACAGCACTGTGCAGAGGTACACATGTTTATGGTACGGTTTTCTGAATGAAAATATTTAAGGCTTCACTCTATTTCATTTTCTTCCTGCAATTCCCTGGGTTCACTGTGAAACCTTAGTCGCCAACGAAGGCCGCTGTGATGCCTGCGCAGTGCCAGGCCCCCTGCGCAGTGCCAGGCCCCCTCCCCAGCGGGCCTGCAGGGGCCGGGGGCCTCATCTCACGTGGCCGTGGTCCCTACACAGCGAACTGGCCGCACAACCAGCACGCATCTCCTCCTTCTTCCGAAGAAAACCCTTTGACCCAGTGTCACTCAGAAAGAGAAACACGGGTGTAATTAAGAGATTAAAATAAACCCCGACCTCTTCTGGTGTAACACTCAGTTTTACGAAATACAAACAGGCTAACTCTGGATGGCCCGAGCAGTGACAGGGGTCCGTGCGTGCGTGCGCACCGGGCCCGTGGAGGAAGGCAGACTCACCGCTTCGTAGAACTGCACCTGCTGCTCCAGGTACAGGCGGATGACGCTGTTGTAGTCATAGATTCGGTTACTATGGAAGTGATTCATTTCAGCTACAATGAAAACCGAGACGTCAGTCACCGGCCAGACTCCACCCGGCAACACCTGGCTTCTGTGCTTGGCTACCATTATCTGTAACCCGGATTTAATCGGGTCGGCTTTGGGGCCGGGCCCGTCCTTGACAAGTCGCTTTATAAAGAGGCTACAAAAACAATCTGAACAGTTCACGGCAAACAACACTTCCCAGTAGACGATTTTTGTTGATGTGCATTTGAATACTATGAAACCCCATACTGATAAGCACCCAAATGCGGACCGCTGTTTTAACAGCTGACTGAGCAGGAAACTGAGTTGGTCCTCTTCTGTACAGATAGATGACTTTGTTGGGTCATGGGGGAACCTAGCGAGGCACCTGGTGGGCCTCGTCATGTCGCTTCCTCCACAGTGACTGTCTACAGAGGTTTCCTGAAATGCTCTTGAAAGGCGGGGCGATGAGCAGACACAGCGGAATGCCAGCTTCAGAATGGAGCTTCGTGGCCCTGAGCTCCAGGGCTGTCAGAAGCCTGCCTCTTACCAGGTGACAGGATCTGATCTGACGCCCGTGCTTCATCTCTGCTGGATGTATCAACTCAGCAAATGACTCCCTTATTGAAATGTGCTCCTCAGTACCCCCCTGCCCTGGCACAACCTGGAGAGGCCACCTTTCTCACTGCCTTCCCCTTCTCACGTTTCTACCTGCCTTCTCCCTTATACAAGGTCTGACAATTAATTTCATGAACTCATCCTAAAAAAGTGCTACATACCTCATCGCTGAAATCACTATGGTCACCTTTGAAGTACTCCCCTTGGGATCCTATGCACTGACACCAGTACCTAGTCCACCTTTCAAAGCAATTCTGGAACTCTTTTTCTGGAATGGCCATCAGGGCTATTGTCCTATGACTTTGATGTCCTGAAGGTCAGCAAAAATGTCCTCCTTTCAATATTTCCTTTATCTTCAGGTAAAGAAAATGTCACTGGGGTCCAGATCAGGTGAGTAGGGAGGGTGTTCCAATAGCTATATACTTACTGGCTAAAAACCCCCTCACAGACAGTGCCGTGTGAGCTGGTGCATTGTTGTGATGCAAGAGCCAGGAGTTGGTGTAAAATTCAGGTCGTTTTCGTCTAACTTTTTCATGCAGCCTTTTCAGCACTTCCCAATAGTGCAAATAGTTGGTACAAATTCATAATGAATGATCCCTTTGATATCAAACAAGGTTTGCTACATCATTGTGACTCTTGATTTGGACTGATGGAACTTTTTTGGTTGTGGAGAATTGGCTGACTTTCATTGCTCACTTTGAAGCTTTGTTTCGGGGTCATATTGACACACCCATGTTTCATCACCAGTGATAACATGGCCCCAAAACATCATCTTGCCTCCCCAAAAGGTCTTGGCAAATTTTGTTCATCAGTGAGCTCCTTAGGGACCATTTCTGCACACACCTTTCTCATGCCAAGATTTTCAGTTAGAATTTTCCTGTTTTTCTATCGATGTTTACTTGTCTGCTATGTTTCTCACAGTCAGCCAACAATTTTGACACACAATTTGATGAATTTTTGCAATGTTTTCACCAGTTCTGTTCATTACCAGCCGCCCTGACCTCTCTTCATCAGTGATGCTTTCTTTTTCCTCAGAAAAACATTGAATCCAGTTGTACGCTGCCATTTTCCTCATGGCACTATCCCCATAAACTTGGACTAACATGTCCCTGATTTCACTTCTGCTCTTGCCAAGTTTAACAAGAAATTTCATGTTTGTTTGTTGCTCTAATTCAAGCTCTGACATTTCGCGACGGGACACAAAAACACGCAACAGCATTGAATGACACTCTGCAAGACACCGCCACATGTCAACATGAACGCATCTGTGAGACACGGTTATGACACCTTACCGAGCCATCTGTACGGTGCTGCCAGGGTAAGTGCACGGTGGCGAGTTTGCGAACTTAATTGTCAGACCTCATACTGCAGGCCTAGAAAGCCAACTGCTGGTATCAACTCCTTCAAAAAGCTGTTTTATTCAGTTATCTGAAGTTGTACAAAACTTCTCACTTACCTATTTGGAGAACCTCAAACAGAAGTCCAACACCAAACTGCCTATCTCAAACTCTGCAAATCCCCGATCTGTGATCCGCCCTAGCTGCCCTCGTTCTGGAAATCCTTCCCACGCTCTTCTCTCCCTCCCCTGCACCCCCTAGGTCGTTCTCTGGAAAAGCCTGCGAACACGCTTCGGCCCCTCCCCGTCCCCTTCCTCAGGTTCTCAGAGTCTCAGCCCGCAGCCGCAGTGCTCTCCTGGCCGGGCTGTCTGACTGCCCCTTCGATCCAACCTGCCCCACATGACCAGCAAACCCTTCTCCCATGAGCGTTGCTTTTCTGGGTTTCCTTCTCACCAAAGCTTTTTAATCACGTCTAGATGCCCACATCTGGACTATTCTGTCTGGCTGTCAAGGCCCTCTACAATTACCAACACTTAGTTCCTGATAACCTGCAAGTCTGTTTGATTCCCAAAGGCCTGCGCCATTATGCCGTGCACTTGCCCTCACACCAGAACACCCTCCTGCTTTCTCCTCTGCCCAGAAAGAGTCCATTCGTCTACCAAAAGAGAAAAAAGTCCACTCACTGCTCCTATGTGTCGGAAAACACTCGATTATGTAAAAATTAATTAATATCTTTTTACTATGCAGATGGTACCTCCAAATGCTCTTTGCATGCCCTGATCCTGGGGCACGGAGGGTACAGACTGCGAAAAGCTAAACTTGGGAATCTAACGAACTATAATGATGGGTGCTCATATTAAAGGTTTAAAAGGAATCTTAAAAAAGAAACAATAGGGGGATCCCTGGTGGTGTAGTGGCTAGGCTTCGGCGCTCTCAGCGCTGCGGCCTGGGTTCGCAGCCAGGGAACTACCCAAACAAACAAACAAACAAACAAACAATAAAAATGGACAAATTTAAGCAAGCTGTCATTGATAGTTATGTCAGGTAAATGTGTGAATGAGTAAATAAATATTACAGATTTTCATTAACACTGGGACCCTGCAATGAGAGGCTTACGAGGACATTTTAAATCAGCTTTTGTTTATCTAACTGCTGGTCACATTTTCACATTTGGATTGCTCTCCAGCCGGGAAAACCACCTCCGCTAGCTGCATAAACCTTCTGTCTCACCTTGTAATGCGTAAGACATTGTGCCCACACGTTTCACCATGTTCTGTTTGTCCTGTGGGGTGATTTTACTAGTTGCAACCAGTTTGTCACTTTCTTTCACTTTTTCTATTGCTCCCTGTGAAATACAAAAATGAAAAAGTATGAGTAAAGCCAAGTTAAAAGGATTAGTCATTGGTTTACAATGTAACACCTTTTATAACTGACTCGCTACTGGACAGGAAAATGTCCCTACAGAATAACAACATAGGGAAAGCATCAACATGTAACTTCCTTTAAGTCACTTGGAAGCAAAAAAGCTGCTACTCCTAAAAAACGTGATTAAGCTGAAACACAGTTTTATGCTACAACAAAACAGAAAACCAAAAAGCACTTTATTTCTGTAATGTTTACAAGCCCCTTGCCCGGTAAGAACAGTGCGCAGGAGACCAGCCACGCGGGAGGGACGGCCCAGCCACACTCACCACTCGGTCTCTCTACGGAAGTGGAGGGTTTTCTGGGCTGGTGCTCGTTAGGCAAGCGGGTCGTCAGGCTTGCGCTTTACTGGGATTTTTCTAAGAAGCACTGCAATATTTTAAATTCGCACTTAGAGGGAAGCAGCTGTAAAAGCAGCCGTTTCCCGCTCGGGGACCATCACGGTGCTCACTGTTTAGAGCTGTCTGCAAAGAAGAGTGCTACACTCACGCGTGACACACCACGCCCGGAACTCTAACTCTGCTGCAAAAACCCCTACAACAAGCCAACTGTTTTGAGGTTTTCTACCACTGAGATTTTAGTTGTATTTTTTCCAGTTTTACTGAGATATAATGACATTTAACACTGTACTAACTTAAGGTGTACAACATAATGATCTAATACATGAGGGCTGTCCAGAAAGTATCCAGCCATGTAATACGAAAAACAGAGGCGTTTATGGTTGGGTTTTTCCCGGACAGCCCTTGTAGGTACCTACTGTGAAATGATTACCACAGTAAGTCCAGGTAACATCCATCGCCCTCACACAGTCACAAATTTTTTTCTTATGATAAGAATCTTTAACATCTACTCTCTCAGCAATTCCACTTCTGGGTATATATTTGAAGAAAATGAAATCACTATGTTAGAGACACTGCACTCCCATGGTCACTGTGGCATTATTTACGATAGCCAAGATATGGAAATGACGTGTCTATCAGCGAATGAATGGATGAAGAAAATGTTCTGAGTTTTATATTAAGTTATCTGAAGTTGTACAAAGCCTCTTATTTACCTAAGCTACCTCTTCATGATATTTCCAATTACAATGCCAAATGCCAAAATGGACACATGCTAGGATTGTTGGAATCAGAGTTGGCCTTTGTAGAGAATCTGCAAATAAATCCAAATGTATTACAATCTCCCAGGGTACTACTGTTGATAAAATGCCCGTAATTCTGAGGTAACACACAGATTTTGAAACAGAGAGAGAAAAAATTAACCAGAATCAAAATGTGAGGATACCCGAAACCAACTTTTATTTAATTTAAAAATATCTTCATGATGGAATTACATAGTTTCCTTTTATTAATGTAGATAAACATGAAATCAACACTGGCCATTTGGTTTTAATTAGGAAACGTGTCGTTAGGCCCAGACAGTATTGGATGTCATCTCAACAGGGCAGGGTCTTGAGGACTTACTTGTCCAAGCCACCACCCAGGGGTCTCAGGATAAGGGAAAGGTTATTCCTTTTCTTGTCTTGAATTTCCAACACCATGATTATTTTGTTGGAGACCTGCCCTAACTACAGGCATAAAGGAATACTTTTCCTATAAAATAAACAAAACTGAAAACTACTCATAATCCCAATGTGTGATGGGACCTTGCTACTTAAACACGCCAAGCACTTCCAGCTGGTTCCTGAAAGCTCCTGCCTGAGGAGCGTGCTAGAAGGCAAGGCCCGTGCAGGAGGGCCTGCACGGAAGGCCCATTCACGTGTTGCTTTCTGTGAACTTCCACAGTCACATTACCTTGTGAGCGCCGATAATATCTGGGAAGCAGCCAAGGAAACCTTTATATTCATGGTTACATTCCATCAGGAAATGGAGATCTTTCTTTGGCTGTAACAAGACATAGGTTGGTTGTTACTGGCAGAGGAATTCAGACAATCAGGTAAAAAAAATAAACTGTTATATCTGATAACTGTATTAGCCAAATTACACATTCAGCTTAGTTTTCCTACAATAAAATAATCCCCAAGACTACTATACTCTCAAACACAGGTTGCAAAGAAAATGATAAAGCACCTAATTTTTAAGGTGGTTGGTAAAATTAGCTATTTTGAGGTGGCCCAAAATACAACACCATGAAGAAAAAAATACTAGTTATGACTATATGAGTATATTTACATACAAGCAAATAAGATGTTAGTTATATAATAGTTTAGTGTATAAATTTTAGCAGAGAATATAAAAATACTATTAAAAACCTGGTAATCATTTTAAGTGGCAACTTAAACACTGTTCATGTTTCCGATTACAATTTTTAATAGTTATGTTAAGCATAGATCTAAGAAGTAATCTTTTTTAACAACTGTCAGGAGTTAATGACCATGAATGTGTATGTACATGAATATGTACACAAACATATTTTTGAAAGTCATCTTAAAAAACCACACCTCTTTTTAAAATGAGGGATTTACTCTTTTTTTTTTTTTTTTTTTTTTTTGCTTTTTGGTATGTGGGTAGCTCCCTGGTTGGGAATCGAACCCAGGCTGCAGCGCTGACAGCGCCAACGCTGAAGCCTTAAGCCACTACACCGTCAGGGAACTCCCCAAAAATGAGGGATTTGAAACAACTTAGATGCTCATTCTTCTTAGGGAACTTAATTGAGATTGGGCTCTGGAGGTGCCAACAAAGGGCACGTGCTGTGACGGGGAGCTTCGTGCTGGGGCTGCAGCGGGTGCTTTCTCTCTCTCAGCTGCTCAGTCCTGAGCTCCTTACAAGGCAAGTTCCAGAGTGTCCATTTACCAGGCTCAGAGAGGCTAAGGGAGAGTCCACACTGGGACCTGAGCAGGGAGCCTTCCTGCTCACCGTGCCCTCTGGTGGCTAAGAATGGACCCAAGCCCTTGACACCAGAAGGCTTTCATTTAGATTTCTGCAGTTTGACCTAAGAAACACTTACCAAAGACCACAGGAATAGAAGGGGCTATCCATCTGGAAAGTCTGTCTTCAAATGGGTTTTCAATTAAATATGCAGACAGAGATGGCATAAAATCTTAATAGGAACTGTGTGGTTATGTTAATTACCTGCTCGGCCACCAGACTGGCAATTTCTTCGTAAGTCTTTCCTGCTTCTGTTATTGCATCATTGAGATCTGTTTCACCTGAAAGTCATTACAGTTATATCAGTGGTTATAAGTTATATCATCCTTTCATTCATTGTATTTAAAAGTTTTATTACAGAAAATTTCAAACTTTCCAAAGCCAGAGAAATAGTATAATGAATCCGCATCTGTCCATCATGCAACTTCCCAATTAGCAGCTCACGGCCAATTATTTTTCCCCACCATCCCCTTTCACTGGCCATCTGACATTTCATCCATGAATTTTACCTAGAAAGTAAGGACTCTTTTAAGAAATCAGGATAATACCGTATCACAATCAAGGTAAGACAACTGTCCCTGATACAAGTTATCAGTCTGTGTGCAGCTTCCTGGCCCCTCAAACCGTGCTGTCTGCTCGAACCAGGATGTGCAAAGGCCCACGTGGCACAAAGCAGATGTGTTTCTTCTATGTACAGGCTCCTTCTCCCTGTTCCTTTATTTTTCTTGCAAATTTCTTTTTGGGGAAGAAACCAGGTCATCTGCGCTGGTACCCAGTCTGGGTTCTGCTGGCTGCCTGTGATGTGCTAACACGGTCCTCTGTTCTCTATTTTTCACACTAGTTGTTAGACCTAGAGGCTTAATTAGTAAGATTCAGATAACACAATTTCTAGTTATTTCCGTTTTGTGTGATGTTAGAAGCCACCGATGATGATCACTTAAGTCTTTATTTCAGAATGAGTTTGCAAAATGGTTTTGTCCCACTTCTTTCAGTCCTTTTTTAGTAGCCGAAATACTCCTATAAAGAGAAACTTTCGGGAGCTCCCTGGTGGTGTAGTGGCTTAAGGCTTCGGCACTGGCGCTGTCAGCGCTGCGGCCTGGGTTCGATTCCCAGTCAGGGAACTACCCACATACCAAAAAAAAAAAAAAAGAGAGAAACTTTCCTTCATCAACTTTTTGGTTACCTTGAGGTACAGGAGTAGGAAAAGCGGGTTAAATGCTTGACTCTTCCTCTTTACGGTTTTCTGAATGAGCTGGTTCCTTACCACACCCCAAAGGTAAATGAGATGAACATTTTTTGAAGTACCATTGCGTTAACATGGATTTAAATGTATCTGATGTGCTTCACTCTAGGGAATTATCATCTGCACTAACTGCTGCCATCTTTATCTCACTGGCCAGTCAGTGGAAGGCTCTGGTGCTAACAGGAGCTGGGGTTCACGTACTTAGAAATCACCATGTGCGATGCAGGGGCGCTTTGCCCCATTGAGTGGAATGATGGGCTCTAGGCCTTTGCAGTGAATAGAGCGCAGCAAAGTGCAATGTTTTTAAAAGAGAAAAACACACGATGAGCTCATCCTATTTCCAATTCAAATTTAGGACTATAGGGTTTTTCTGAACGTATTTTAAAACTGTGATTTTTATGTTCATTTCTTTTATTTAAAAATCTTAGTGTTAACAACAGTAACATATCACATATTTGCTTTACCCTATACAAGTAAAACCATTTTAGAATAACAATATATTATATTGCTAACCATATGATTACCAAAAACAATTAAAATTTTCTGTAGTCTTGTACACCAAAAGCCACCTGCTACTAGGAGTATACAGTCAAAATACAGTGTTTTCAGGTGATTCCTTTTTATGTGGTTATCCCTTCATTTTTATATATCATTTGTTTTATTTTGCTTTTGCTTCTTAGAATTTTTAAACATTTTAAATTTGTTTTCTAATAATTACGTAGAACATTCACATGGTTTCTGAGTTAAAGCTACGAAAAAGTGTATGATCAGAAGTCTAGCTCCCACATCTGTCCGTTTCTTCTTCCAGCGATAACCATTTAAAAGTTCTTATTGATTCTATTTCCATGACAATCCACAAGAATATGGAATGTTTCATGGACCTGCGCAGGGGCCATGCTAACAGTTTCTGTACTGTCCCAACGTTAGCACATGTCCTGTTAAAGGGAGCATGGGCAGTGACAGTTAACATAACACCAGGCATCCTTAGAACTGAAACATCTACATTATTGCAAGGTCACAGAGTGGAGCACTGCTCCTAAACACCAGCATGTCTAAGCAAAGGGAGACTCGGACCTCAGTGCTGTTGACCTTCCTTTTCCTTGAAATGGGAGAGAGCAGTCAATGAGGACTTAATTCATCTACGGGAGCTCTAAATCTTAAATTCTGGTGAGACTAATTTCTTATTCCTGAAAATACTCAGACATTCACATTCAAAGACCCATGTGCCCTAGTATCAGGATAAATGCCCCAGTGAAAGTACCAACTCTAAGTGACAGGATGTACTCAAATTTAATAGGTGCCACTCACCTGACAAATACTTTTACTCTCTACCTGTTCCATAGACCAAATTAAGGAAAATATAAACCAAAATATAAAGGAAAAGAGTTAACCTGTTCTCTCAAGTGTCGTCAGTATAAATGTACAATGAAACTGAAATAACTCAGGTAAGATATACAATATGGGATAAACTGAAAACAATTATAAATTACGAAGAAACCTTAAGGCAACATGAATTTCTTAAGTCTAAAATTTTTCCTCCCAATGACCTTGATGAGATCTGGCCTTTGTAAGGGGTAGATCTGACTTCAGTTTGGCAGAGAAAGCAAGGTGGAGTGTATCTATTATAGCCACCTGTTTTATTAAAACACAAGAGCTATGCAAAGGAAGGCCAAGAACTAGTAAGAACACACAAGTAACAACCCTCCACTTTTCTCAAAAGCAGTATGGTGAGGTTGCCAAAGTCCCCAGTGGAGCAGCCCAGCCCATCTGAGGGTCAATGTCAAGGGTGCTTACCTGCAGAGTTGTTATTTGTCTGTCTGGATAAGACAGTAAAAGCTAAGGAGTAAGTAAAGAGATGTACCTTGATAACCACTGGAACTGAACACTGTTGCTAAACTCTGTAAGGCTTTTCCTATCTTCTGATATTCTTTGGGTAATGCTAAAAGAGAAAAAGAAATATTTCAATTGTCAACGAGTCAGTCCTCTGAGTAAGCTGAAATGAGATTCAATTATTTTCTAAAAGTAGTTATTTTTATAATACAAGAAATTTGAAGTGATTCAAAACAGTCTTTATTCTTTAATAAAATGATTGTTTTTTTAAAAATTAATGATTTTTTTCAATCAAGTTTTTTCAATTTGTAACTAATTGGTTGTTCAATTAATGGTGGATGCTCTTATTAACAAGGGCCACCACTGCCCTGGTTCTGCATGGCCCGGAAGCTCATTGAGAAGGTGATCTCTAGTTTACGGAGTGCTTTCACATAGACCACCTGCTGGATATCACAACAGATCCCCTACCAGGAGCAGGTACACCGTCTCCAATTCATGGGGTAAGAAAATAAGGGTCAGGGAAGTGACCTGACGTGTTCAGGGTCACATGGCCAAAAACAGTGCTCTGGCACTTGTGACACCAAAGCCACTGTTTTTCCAACTCTGTTATGTGTGTATGAATGGCTATTTGCAAAACAAAAGCAAACCAAGCTGAAAGCAGCAAGGTGTGGAGGAATAAGAGGTAGTGCAAGGCCACAGGACCAGGGAGGAGGGACCTGAGGGTCTGTACAGGATCAACTCACTGATCGCTGAAGTTCCCTCTGGTGCTAAAATTCTAGGGTCCCAGGATCACTTGGGAGAACCTTCCGGAGAAGAGTCTCTGCATCTTAGGCTTGTTTTTTTGCATCTATATATAGTTCCCTTAAATTATCTTGTCTTTCAAAGAAACCATTATTTGCATGTGAAAAATTAGTGTAGAATTAAAGAAGAAAAATATTTCCAATGTCTTGGCCAGAGAAATGTGAGGTATGGTCCACACACCGCAGTGATCAGGAAACACAAATCCACACTGCGTTAGCTGAATTTTAGTAAGTCACTTATGCTCTACACTGAGGATGTTGCCTCTACACTGAGGTTCAAGACTTGCCATCGCTTCACCACACTAAGAAGATAGGACTGAATCAACACCCCCACGCTCCCGGAAAAACAGCAGCCTCCGGCCAATGTTCTCTATTCCATGGATTCGGCCTCAGGGGTTACATAAGCACATGGGGTTGGCCAGATGTTAGATATAATATATTTCATTCTTTAGAAGAAACCAAAACCCCAGATTTTTGTGACAGCATTAAAAAAGTTCAAGATTTGCACTCATTTCAAATACTTCTAAAAAACAGAAAATAGCTTTCAAAGAACATGAAGATTTAACTGATTCGTTATGGCCTCATAAGAGTTTACAGCTACAATTAATTATTTTAAAAATGAAATGACTTCATTTATATCTAGAGAAGTGTCGCTTCCCTGTTTGCTCATGAGATCTTGAGGGCTGCACTCGTCTGCATTATTTTCTCGGGTTCTACATTAACGACACAGTGTCGTATTCCTTCACACAGGAAAGGAACAATTGTCATTACTTCCGGCATCTGCCCCTCGGGCACCAATGGCCGGTGGGGTACAGGTGGCTTCGCTGATCTAAGTACGTGGATGGCAGGGGCATCCAGCGTCAGGCATGCACGGCCTTTTTCTTCAGCTAAGAGCCAGGCTTTGTGCAGCCATATGGTTCTGCTACTACTCAACTCTGCCACTGTCACATGGGAGTAGCCAACAGACAGTACGTAAATAAGTGGGCACGGCTGTGTTCCTGTGGCACCGTATTTACAAAAGCAGGTGGCAAGGCGGATCTGGGCTGCAGGCCAGAGTCTTCCAACCACTGATGTAAGGTTTGGACCAAGAGATCTCGGAACTGCTCGTAACTTTTCACCCAGAAGTCACTCCGCATTCAGTTTCTTGTTCCTTAAAATTGTTTTCTGACTTCAAATTCTGATTCTTTTCTATTATTTAGAAGAAAAATATCACCTTTAAAAAAATCTTTACAAAAACAGATAGTTTAACCTCCTCCCTCTATGCAGAGTACCAAAGTACTAATACCATTGAAAAGTGGGTATGAATTACTTTTATATTCAAAGCAGAAACCATTTATATTTTTTTAAAAATAACTGGAGACAGCCAGTATTGTTATAGGTTCTACTGACAGACTAGCAGTTCCTCTTTCTCCTGAGGTTAACATGGCAAGCGACGGCGACAGCTTGGGGACACAGAGAGCTGTGCCGCAGTGAAGGCAGCACGGACGTACAGGGGATGAAACTCCGATCCTCCAAGGCTGTGGCCCGGCCTCTGGACCCTTCTGAGCCTTAGGAGGGAGCAGTGCAGATGCTGTGGCAGGACCCACGGCTGCACAACCTCACTGCCACTATGCTGGGCTACTGACACCAGAACTGCTTCTCCTGGGGACCACGGCAGAATGACAGTGCATGAAGGGCAGGGAGATGTAGACAACAGGAAGCTGAGCACATGGGAACAGCAGGCAGGAAGCTGTGGCTGGCAGGGCTCCTCATCTGACTCATCTTATGTTTTCTATACTAATTGCCTGGTTTTTCCTAAAAATTAGGGCATCAAATATACATCACCTTACCAATGAATGAAGATTTAAAGGTAAAATTGTGAGATTAAAAATAACCACAAGCATTCTCTAAACATGCAGAGAAGAGCACTTTCTCACAGATCACAAAACCCCACATAACTGCAGATACTTAAGCGCACAGGCTGTTTTTTGAGGCCTTGAACTGGCTTTGCTCAGGCCAACTGTGTGTTGTTTAATTCGGGTTTGAGAAACGAGGCTCAGGACTCCAGGTCACTAAGTGCATTTCTGTTGGAGATGGCACGGTTCCCGGTGTGACAAGAACTGTGAATGAGAGTTGCCCCCCACCAAACCCCCAGGAACCCCAGGACAGCGGGCACACTTACGTCCCGTGCAGCGCTTCCAGTGCTCCTGTCCCACGGTCAGCAGCTCCTTCACGCCGTCATCCATGGCTTTAGTGAACTTGCCCACAGCGTCGCACTTCTGTTCTCTGTGGGGCGGAAACACAGGAAGGCACGTCCTGGGCTCAGCTACCCCACGTCCAGTGGCAGGTGAGGAGGAGGAGACGCAGTGTGGTCAGGGAGGCCACGCCGAATGCACAGGCCGGACTCAGTGTCAAGAACTGCTTAAGAATGTGTCATTTATATTTTACCCTGTTTCCTCTCCCCTTCAGTTTCTTGTGGCTTTTAAATAAAATTACTTTGAAGTAAATAAAAGCCTCATTTCTTGGGTATCTCATTAGTGAAATTTGACCACTGAATCTATAAAACAGTAACACAGGTTGTTAATGGTAGTTGTTTACCCCAACATCACATCACAGAAAATCAGCTGGATGCACAACCTTGCAAGGGGACAGTGACTGTATCAGTTCCTTAAAGATGTAAAAGGTACTGGAAAAATCATCACAATATACTTAAAAAAAAATCAGATTATAAAAGAGAATGCATAGTATGACATTATTTTGTTTAAATAGTATTTCCCCTAGATACACAGAGGGTCTGGAAGAATACAGATCTAGGGCACATACACTGATTTTTCTCTCTGGGGAGGTGGAAGATTGTGGGGTTTTTTGTCTGTATTTTTGATAACACATAAGCAATGATTTTATAAGAAAAAAATCTCCTTAAAATAAAGCTAAACCCTGAGACATTTTATTAGTCTTTATATAGCAAAGGAACTATTCCATATTTTCAATGAAGCCTACACTAAAAAAAAAAAAAGGAAAGGAAAAAAGACTGCGTGATTAAAAACAACAAATAAAAAATCAGAAAAGCAGGTCAGAAGGTCAGAGGTTGCTTTCGTCAAGGCAATGTTCAAAGACATTTCTGCTTTGCTGCACATTCTGTGGGTATTAGCTGGCTCTGTGCCACTTTGTTCATACTTCATTGAAAATAACTACCAGCCCGTGTCCACTATGAAGTCACTGACTTGAGCTAAAAAGGAAGGAGACTTTGACCTGATGCTATGGTTAGAAAGACAATGCTTTCAGGCACGATGAGGCTTTCCTTGTCACCCGACCCCAAGCCCCATTCATTCCATGCACTCTGGCCTGACGATCTGACTCCCACTCATGGTGACACTGGCCTAGACCTGGAAGCAAAGGAGGCAGACACAGCAGAGAAGGAGTGTGGCAGTGTCTCTTACATTTCTAGTAAGTCCAAGTCCGGCGCCTCCGGCTCCATGGTGGAAAATATCATCACTCCCACCAGCTCGTCTTTCTCAGCCTTCCTCTTCCCAGTTTTCCATTCCTGTAAAGAGGAACGTCCAGCTTAAACGTGGAGAGCAGTCACACTGGCCTTAAACCCCCGACAGAATGGGCTCACTGGTCATCTTTCTAATGTTCAGGAAGCAGGTCCTTCGCCAGGTCCCTCTGCACCTGGGCCAAACGCCCACACGTCTCAGATGTCCCCTCACGTATGGACAGTGTCCTGCATAGCACGGTCTGCCAGAGTGAGGCGATTTGGCCACTTCCCCTTTCCCAAAGCTACCAATGTAAATGCACTGACGACACACACCCTATGGACTCTGTCACAGGGCCTCAAATTTTCAGGTTTCCTATAAAAGGTTAAGGCTTTTTAAAAATTCAAGCTAGGAGCTATTTTTAAAAACATAATATTGCAAGATATATGTATTTCCCATATAAACTACATATAGGTTAAGTGCCCAAAGTAAAAAAAAAAAAAAATCCAGTGCAAACAATTCTCACGAGGCACATTTCTGTGTAACCGCCACCAAGGCCAAGAGAAGAGCTGGCTTTTCAGAAGCCGCGCGTGGCCCTTCCCAGTGCCACCTGCTCCTCCCCCAGAAGGTAACCATTACCCTCCCGTTTATGCCTGTCATCTCCTCACTTTGGAGCAGCCGTGTCCAACCTTTGGCTTCCCTGGGCCACCATGGAAGAAGAAATGTCCGGGGCCACCCATAAAATGCACTCACACTAACGACAGCTGACAAGCTAAAAAAAACGGTTGCAAAAAATTCTCATAACGTTTTAAGAGTTTGCGTTGGGCCGCATTCAAAGCCGTCCCGGGCCGCAGGTCAGACGTGCCTGCTTTAGAGCTCACCACCCAAGCCTGCGTGCGTCACCGAAGTACACTTTATCCTTTTTTTTTTTTTTTTTTTGCATTCTTTTGTGTCTGGCTTCTTCCGTGCCACCTGTTGTTACAGCTGTAGTTCACTCATTCTGCTGATTCTTCCCAAGACTGGCACGGCCACCCTCGGCCCCTGCCAAGTCTGAACGGAGCTGCTATGTACTGGTCTCCGGTGCACGTGTGTACGCACTTCCGCCAGGTGCAGACCTGGGAGTGGAAAGCCGTTTGACTTTAGTAGATAATGACAAACTGTTCTCCCAATTGGTCTGACCGATTTTCACACTCGCTAGCAGTGTGCCAGAGTCCAGCAGCTCCTCATCTCACCAAGAGGACACTTGATATGGCCAGACTGACTAATTTCAGCCACTCTGGGGAATATGCTCCGGTATTCACTGTGGTTTTAATTTGCATTTTCTTGATTACGAATGAAATTAAGTACTTTTCTATACATGTGTTGATGATTCAGATCTTTTTTTTTGTGAAGTACATTACCAAATCTCCAATTTTTCTACTGGGTTGGTTATCTTTTCTATTTGTATGGGTTTTCATATATCCTAAAATCTAGCCCTTGGTTGCTTATATATGTTCACATTCTTAGCTTATATTTCACTTTTAATGGCTTCTGATAAACAGAAGTCCTTAATTTTAATATAGTTTATTAGTCTCGTCCTATATGATTAGTTGTTTCTGTGTCTTACGTTATAAATCCTAGAGGATTAAGACGTGCTCCCCTATGTTGCCTTTGAAGCTTTATTGTTTGTGTTGCCTTTCATATTTAGACCTGAAACTATGTGGAAATAATTTTTTAGAACTTTATGTAATGGAAACTTCCAAACACACAAAAGTAGAGAGAAAAGTACAATGACCCCTCCTAACGACTCAGCTTCAACAATTATAAAAATTTTGCCTATCTTTTTTTACGAGTTTGTACTCTCCTCCATGCTTTTTTAAATTGATTATTTAAATGGAAATCTCAGACATAATTTCACCTGTAAGTATTGCATTATACGAGGACTGTCCAGAAAAAATCCAGCCACAAGTGCCTCTATTTTTCCGATTACATGGCTGGATACCTTCCGGACACCCCTAGTACATCTTTAATAGATAAGGCCATGTTTTAAAAACCTAACTACAATGCCAATACCAACCCTAACAAAATCAGCAGATCGCTGTCAGTGATCAAATTTCATTTCCCCCCAGTGGTCATGTCTTATGGACCCAGCACCATTTAAGGACAAGACTGTCCTTCCCCACTGTACTCCGCACTGTCTTTGTCGTCAATCAAGTGCCCATTCCGTTCTGCCTCCTGCTCATCTATCCTGAAGCCCCTGCCTTACTGCTGGAATTCTTTCAGCTTTGTGAGTCTCAACATCCAGGACAGGCCTCCTCCCACTCCAGCCTTTTTCAAGAGCATCTTGGCTATTCTTAGTGCTTTGCTTTTCTACATATGTTATCTTTTTCTTCTTCTTCTTCTTCTTTTTTTTTTTTTTTTTGCCGGGGGGGGGGGGGGGGGGGGGGGGCGGGAGTAGTTCCCTGGCTGGGAATCGAACCCAGGCTGCAGCGTTGAGAGCGCCAAAGTCTAGCCACTACACCACCAGGGAACTCCCACATATGTTCTTTATTGTTCTTCACTCCACCAAACAGTATTGGAAAATTTATTTAGGTCTTCTTTTATTTTTTTCAACAATGTTTCGTAGTTTATGTAGATCTTTTGTATATTTTCTTGTATTTATTCCTAGGTATGGTATTTCTGATGTTCCTATAAGATGGTTTTCCATTCATCCATATGAGCTACTACTGACCCCCCAAATCAGTTTCTAGTGATTATCTAGTTTGACACTACTAGCAGGTGAGGAAACTGTGGTCCAGAGAGTGGGCGTGCCTCAGCCAAAACCATCAAGGGAGGTGGGAGCAGAGCCAAGACCACAGCTCAGGAGCCCTGACCCCTCTGACCCTCTTACATCACTTTCATGGTCAGCTGACTAATCATTGAAGGTGGCAGTCATTAAAAAAACACCCCCAAACCAGTGTCTAGATTATTCTTGTTAACAATAATATTCTGCATAAAACAATCTTTAAGAGTGTTTCCTAAATCAAATCCTTGCAAATCAATCAAGCCGTTGTTAAAGTCCTATGGGTCTACAGTAAGGCCACCAACTTGGAGGGCGTTCCATGTAGTTTTTATAACTACAAAGTAACAAACTGATTTACAGAATGCACCCACTCAAAGTACCCAATACAGCTACTTGACAGACTGTGACTAAATATCATATCTCACCAGAACCACCAGAGTTTTCCAGAGCAGCCTGCAAGGCTAGACCTATGAAATATACAAATTCAAAAAAAAAAAAAATTGGTGGAAGCACTTCAATGTTTTCTAATTCCTGACCTGGTTACATACGACACATTCAAATGAGCCTGTCAATTCTGGAAATAAGCAGTAACTGAAAATAAGGCCCAAATCTTTATACTGTTAAGTGTATGCACACATCTGTAAACAGAGCCCCGACATTTATTTAGGCTTGTTATTGGGCGTGTGGTCACTTTTAAGTAGGGAAAAGTACCACAAACACATTTAGCAAGTAAATTTCCGTCCGAAAGTTCCAACAAGGTATATGATAGTCTACTGTGTCATTAAACATGAAAATCATTTCATGACTTTTTTTGCAGGATCATAATATATTTCATAGCTGTTGGCATCTGAACTTAGGCCTTTATCCTTTATTTTCTAAGACATGCAATTATTGTTATGAGAGAAACTATAAAGAAAACATCTTTAGAGAATCAGACACAATAAAAAGTACAGTAAAAACTTCATGAGAAAACTATTTTCAAAGCAGACAATAATGAGATGACAAACAGTCAATTTTTTCTTATCAAAAAAGGACAGATGACCACTAGCAGGATGACTGGCCACAGGGGCAGACAGAGGTCAGTATTTACTTTGGACTCACTACTACAGTCTGGAAAAATCACTGACCTTTGAGAAGGATGGTTCAATTCCTAATCTACTTTTCTTTTCAAAATGCTATTTACATGGTAAGGTCAAAATGTGATAATAATAAAAAACCCCCAAAACCAAAAGACAAAACCAGTCACTCTATTATCCTCAGTTCATGCTGGTGATGCCCTGCATAGTTTGGGGTCCGTCCTATTTTTAGAAGCCTCTAGGAAACAATTCCTCACCCCATCATATCCTTACCCCCCTGCCCACCCTGTTCCTCGGTTATGAGGAACCACCCCAACACACAATTCTTTGGCATTTTATGACTAATTTCCTATGGTTGGGACTTAGATTTCTATGCCCTCATTGACTCTGGAGGAAATGAGAAACAGCCACCTAGCCAACACAATTTTAACTCCTTTCAGACATAAAACTGGCGTGAATGTGACATCTCAATGTACTCTAAGACTGCCATAATAAAATATCCTACCTTTTCATCCCGGAAATTTAGAAATTGCTGGAAAACCTCGCTTTCTGAAATTACTGGATGACGACACATCCTGGTCATCCACGCCTGAAGTCTCTCCATGCGCATTTTGATAAATTCTTCTTCAAAGCGACCTGCAAGACACGCGCCAAGAGTGATGTCCAACTGGGTCTAATATGAATGATTTACTGTTGCTGCAATTGAAAAGCTGTTTACTCCAATCAATTTAACAACAACAAAAACATTTAAACAAAGAAAAAAAACTGTTTACATAGCTACTGGCTACGTGGTAGGAAATTACTTAGTAAAAGGTCAACCATGGTAATTTTTCGCTAACTTTAAAACAAGCAACATAGTGAATACTAAAAGACCCATAAGAAAGATACAATAGACTGGCTAGTTTGAAAGAATGAAATTCCATTGCTCCTCGACCTTTTGGCTAAGATCAAGTGCAGAATGAAATTCTAATTCGACAAATTCACATATCTTTTCATTGTAACAAGAATAATCATAGCCTTAAAGTGCTATTTTCTTTAAGGATCCCCAAATAACTTAACAAATTTAAAAGTAAATCTTATTTCAATATGAAAAGCTTTCTCTTTCTTGGAAAATAATACTTGGAGTTCCCTGATGGTGTAGTGGCTTGAGGCTTCGGCAGCTGGCGCTGTCAGTGCTGTGGCCTGGGTTCGATTCCCAGCCAGGGAGCTACCCACATACCAAAACAGCAAAAATAAATAAATAAAAATAAAAATAATTATTAAAAAAAAAAAAAAGAAAATAACATTATGCTAGGTCGTGTGTGGCTGTATTAAGTCCTGCAGGCAAGAAGGTGATGACAAACTGCAATGTAATAAGTAATTCTCACCAAGTACATGAAATGTCTGTATCTACAAAAATGTGTCCAAATGCCATATAATCTCAGGTATACAAACGTAAATTTAGTGTTTATATAAAGTAACTCAGGATTGTAGCTTTCCCCCTTCATTTTGTTTTTTAAATTACGTCAACCAAAAATAGAAAAAGCAAATTTTCCACGAATGCAATAGTGAAAGCTGCTATTTCAGAACTCATGACCATCCTAGAACTGAGGTTAATAAATCATATTTCTGTTTTAAAAGCAGAAAATCAGCTTAAATAAGACTGACATAGCAAACATCAAGTGAACACTGAGAATTTTTACAAGCCTACCAAACAAAATCACCATGAGTCAAAGGCTTCTGGAGATGGGAGTTCCAGCTATAGATGTGTGAGGCAATCAGTGTTCTGGAATCAATCTGAGGCAAGCAGCCATCTGAGATGTGTTTATGTTTGTAAAACTGCTGAACTCCAGGGCAAGCACAGTGGAAATCTGTGGCATCTGGGCCTAGGCTGGCCCTGCGCCTCCTCGCCCCCTACCTGGGAGACATGGAGGTTCTGCCAGACAGAGCCAGCTGGGAAGACTAGCAGCAGCTTCCCTGGTGAGAGGAGGCTCACTGGATCTGGAGCAGTGGGAGATGCCCACGCTCAGTGGTGGTGGCAGTGACAACCCAGAGGCTGGTGAACAGGGAGGGCCAACAGCTCCACTAGCCAAGGTTACATGGTTGAGCCAAGATATTCCAGGCTGAGGTTGAGTGCAGAAAACAGTGGAGTTGAGACGGGGGTCCAAGCCAGCCACCCACTTCGGGCCAACTCTGAGGCTGCACACATGTAAAGGAGACATGACGAAAGGGCTCTCCAGAAATTAAAAGGCAGGGCTGATGTGAAAATGACCTGAGCTTTGAATGTGCTCCCCAAACCACACACAGATCCACCGCAGGAGACAGAAGATTTCATGGCTTGAGGCAGGACTACCACCAATCTACACAGACGCAGTCAGACCCTAGGAAGCGAAACTTTAAAAAAACACATAAAAATAACTGAGCTGCAGGAGAGACAAATTTCAGAAATTTAGCCCAGGCAAGTTAACTTACCAAACAAAACAACATAAAGCAGAAACAACAACCACCTTCAGAGACAAAAATCAGAATCCAGAATTGCTAAAATAGATCCTCTAAAATGTTCAGTTTTCAACAACAACAACAAAAAAACTAAGAAATAGCAAGGTATGACCCACACTGAGGAAATAAAGCAGCTAAGACACTGTGTCTCTGAGTGCCCCAGGCGTTGAATTCAGCAAAGCCGCTTCTATAAATATGTTCAAAGAACTAAAGGAAGCCATGTTTAAAAAATTAAAGAAAAATCTGACAAGGAATCAACAAATAAAGATTCTTAAGAAAGAAACAGAAATTACACAAAGAATCAATGAAAATCTCGCCAGTGAAAATACAATAACTGAAATTAAAAATTCACTGTAGGGGTTTAACAGCAGATTCAAGATGGCAGAAGAATGAGTGACTGAATCTGAAGATAAATCAACAGAAGTTATCTAATCCGAAGAACAGAAAGGAAAAAGAACCAAAGAAACATGAACAGGGACTCAGAAGACATCAAGACATCAAGCACACTAACATACTTGTGATGGGAAACCCAAGGAGAAGAGAAAGTAGAAGGAAAAATGTTTGAGGAAATAAGGAAGGGGGGTGGGAATTTCTCAAATTTGATGGAAAACTTTAATCTACACTTCTAAGAAGCTCGACAAACCACAAGTAGGATAAATGTAAAGATATCGACACCAAAATATAGCAGAGTCAAAATGCTGAAAAACAAAAACAAAAACAAAATCTTGAGAGCAGCAGGTGAACAGCAGTGCATCATGCATGGTGGGGTGCACATGCGTGTGTGCATCAGTGTGATCAACAGAATAGGATGATTTGTCATCGGACACAGTGGAGGCCAGAGGCAATGAAATGACATATTGAACATGCTGAGGGAAAGAAAAACTGTCAGACATGAATTCTGTAACCAGTAAACCTACCTTAAAAACAAAGGCAAAGTAAAGACATTTCCCAGATAAACAAAGTATGAGAGAATTCACTGATAGCAAACCTGTATTATAAGAAATATTAAGGGAAGTCCTTCAGGCTAAAAGGATATTATCCAAATCAACAGGGAGAGCACCAAAAATATGTGGGTTAATATAAAAGATTCTACAGATAAATATTTTTTCTAATTGTTTCTCTTATCTTTGTTAAAGGATGTAAGAGTATAAACAGCAAAAATTATCACAGTATATTGATTCATAACATATAGATATATATATGATAACAATAGCATAAAAAGAAGGGAATGAAGCTATACTACTGAGAAGTTTCTATGAATTTTACTAGAATT
Source organism: Lyroderma lyra (assembly GCA_004026885.1). Classification (NCBI taxonomy): domain Eukaryota; kingdom Metazoa; phylum Chordata; class Mammalia; order Chiroptera; family Megadermatidae; genus Lyroderma; species Lyroderma lyra. The sequence continues at coordinate 78,850 of PVJL010002028.1, read as the reverse complement.
AAGTTAATAGTAATCTGAAATGCATTGTGATGTTACAAAACAGATGTGTTATTATATTCACTAAGGCAACTAGTAAAGAATAACTTCACAAATTTAGTTTTAAAAATGAGAGGAACTAAAATGGCACATTAGAAAATATTTAACTTCAAGGCAGTAAGGGAGAAACAGAGGAACAGATAAAACACACAAACAGCAAAATGGCATATATAAATCTATCTGGGTTAATAGTTATATTAAATATGACTGGTCTCAAAGCTCCAATCAAAATACAGAGATTTTCAGACATGATAAAATTAAGATACAACCATGTTGCTAACAAGAGTTGTAACTTAGATTCAAAGATATGAACATAATGAAAGTAAAAGGATGGGAAAAAATACACCATGCGAACACTAACATAAGTGAACCCAAGTGGCTGAATTAGTATCAGACTAAATAGACTTTAACAAAGGAAATCCTATTAGAGACAAAGGGTAACATGTCATAATGATAAAAGGGTCACTACATGGGGAAGATCCATCAATTACAAACTTAATGCAGACCTAACAAGAGCCTCAAAATACACAACGCAGAAAATGACAGAAGTGAAAGGAGAAACAGTCTAACAATAACAGTGAAAGATTTCAATACTCTTGCAATAACTGAAAGAACTAGAAAGAACACTGGCAATGACACAGACCCTGAACAACAGTATCAAACAACTCAGCTTAACTGACAATAGAGTGCTCCACCCAATTGCTGCTGAATTCAATTTTGTTTGAAGCACACACAGAACACTCTCCAGGATAGACCATATGCTAAGCCATAAGAAATAGTCTCGATAAATTTAAAAGAATTAAAAAGAATAGAAAGTATATTTACTCTCTGAGCACAGCAGAATAAAATTAGACATCAAACAACAAAAAAGTGTGGGAAATGCCCAGATGTTTAAGAATTAAACATATTTCTAAATAATGCGTATGTTAAAGAACTTATAAGGGAAATTAGAAAACATTTTTAACTAAATGAATGTGAAAATGCAACACATCAAAATTTATGAGACAGAGCTAAATCAGTACTTAGAGGAAATTTCATAACATTTAATGCTCATTATAGAGAAGAAGAAAAGTCTTAAAAACAGTAAATTTCCAAAGCAAGCAGATGGAGAAATGATAAGCAGAAAATAATGAAACAGATGAAAAAAATCAAGAAAACAAAGAAGAGACATCAATGATCAAAACCAGGACTGAAGGAGTAAGACTATAATTTAAAAAGTACATAGGAGTACCATGAGCAATTCTAAGCCCATACCCAACAACGTGTATGAAATAGATCAATGCCTAGAAAGACCCAAACTACTAAAGCTCACTGAAGAAGAGACAGCCTGAACAACCTTTCCTATACCTACTTAGGAAATTCATATTAAAGCCTTCCACATAGAACATTCCAGGTCCAGATCATTTCGGTGGTGCAGTCCATCAAATATTTATGGAAGAAATAATATCAACACTACACAATCTCCTTCAGAATACAAAAAGGAGGGAATACTTCCAAATTTATGAGGCACCAGCAATGTCCTGATGCCAAAACCAGACAAAGGTCTTACAGCATAACTACAGACCGACAACAACCCTGATGACCATAGACACAAAATTCCTCAAGCAAGTATTAGCAAACTGAATCCAGCAATATGAAAAAAAAAAGAGAGAGAATAATACACCATGGTCATGTGAAGTTCATCCCAGGAATGCAGGCTGGTTCAGCATATTAAGAAAAACTGTGAAGACTTCAACAGATGCACTAAATACATTTGACAAAATTCAGCATCCATTCACGCAGAAAGCTTTCAGCAAATAAGGAACAGAAGGACAATCCCCTAACTTGATACAAGGGCATCTACAAAACACCTATTTATGGTGACACCCTATTTATGGTGAAAGAGAATGCTTTCTCCCTAATATTGGGAACGAAGCCAAGGTGTCTGCCCTTACCACTTCTATTCAATTTTATACTGAAAATTTTACCAATTCAGTAAGGCAGAAACAGAAACAGAAGTCACAGACTGTAAAAGATGAAATAAAACAGTTTCTACTTCAAGATGATATGATTATCTACATAAAAAAAATCCCCAAAGATTCACAAAAAAAGCTCCTGGAACTATTGAGTTTAGGAACATTTCAGATACAAGGTCAATATACAAAAATCAACTATATGTGCAAAAGCCAGTTGGAAAACAAAAAACAATTAGTATCATTTACAACAGAAATTCTTACATATAAATCTAACAGAATCTGTATTCTGAAATATATGCAGAATAAGTGCTGAATCTGTATGATAAAAACTACAAAACTCTGATAAAAACCAAATATGATAGATTCATGTTCTTGATTAGAAGACTACTTATTAAGATTTCAATTCTCTCCAAATTGAGTTACAGAATCAATGCACTTCCAATCAAAATCCCAACATGATTATTTGTAGATATCTATAAAATGACTTACATTTCCATGTAAAGCCAAAAAAGAATAACCAAAAACAGTTTTGAAAAAGAACCAAGTTGGATGATTCACACCACCTGATTTAAAGACTTACAGTAATAAACTACAGTAATAAAGACAGTGTGGTATTGGCAAAAGGATGGACACATAAATGGAACAGAATCTGAGTCTAGAAATAAATCCACACAAATACAGTCAACTGATTTTTGACAAAGGTGCAAAAAAAATTCCACAGAGAAAGAATACTCTAACAGATGGTGCTAAAAATCGCTGGATATCCAGATGCATAACATAAATCCCTACCTTACCATGCCTTACATCTTATACAAACATTAACTCAAAATGCATCAAAGATCTAAATGTAAAACCTAAAATTACAAAACTTGCAGGACAGGGGTGTTTAACCTGTGGCTTCCCTGGGCCACACTGAAAGAAGAATTGTCTTGGGCCACACATAAAATACACTAATGATAGCTGATGAACTAAAAAAAGGTCCATGAATAATTTTCATAATGTTTTAAGAAAGTTTATGAATTTGTCTTGGGCCGCATTCAAAGCTGTCCTGAGCTGCTTGGACAAGGTTGCTGTAGACGAAAATATCAATGAAGTTCAGGGTTAGGCAAAGAAGTCTTAGTCACGATACCTAAAGCACAATCCATGAAAGAAACAACTGACACGCTGGACTTCATTAAAATTAAAAGCTTTAACAGAAAGCTGTTAATAGAGACAAGTCACACCTGGGACAAATTACTTGCAAATCACATTATTTGACAGAAAACTGTTTTCCAGAATATGTCAAGATTCTCAAACTTTAACAGTAACAAAACAACCGAATAAAAACGGAAAAAAGATTTGGATACGTCACCAAAGAAAGTATCCGGATGGGAAACAAGTACGTGAAAAATGCTCAACACCCTTAGTCATTAGGGAAGTGCAAATTAAAACCATGAAGAGGTCTCACTACATGCCCATGAGACTTGTTAAAGGAAAATCTGACACTTCCACAAGCAGAAGGATGTGGAGGTCCTGACACTCCCATCACTGCTGGTGGGGGTTCCAAACTGATAACGCCCTCTGGGTAAGAGTCTGGCAATTTCTTAAACATTAACCATGTAACTGCCATGTGACCCAGTCATTCCACTCCTAGATATTTAACCAGGAAAAATGAAAACTTATGTTCATGTGAAACTTGTATGCAAATGCTTATGGCAGCTTTGTCTACAACTGAAACCCACGTTACTCCTTTGAGGGAATGGGTTAAACAACCACGGTACAGCCATCCATTAAAATGCTCTCGGTAATAAAAAAAACAAATTACCGATACACGACGAGATGGCTGAATCTCAAATGCATTACGCTAAGTCAAAGAAGTCAAATTCAAGGCTACACACTATGTGCTCCCATTTAGTGATGACATTTTTAAAAAGGCAAAATTATACTCAAAAAACAGATCAGTGTTGCCATGAGTTAGGACTAGGGGGAGGGATTAAATATAAAAAGGCAGCAGAAGGGAATTCTGGGAAGTGATGGACCTTTCTGTATCCTGAATGTGGTGGTTACAAGGCTGTAATGGTAAGTTGTCAAAACTTAGAACTGTACTCCAAAAGGAGTGAATTTACTGTAAGCTTAAAAATAAAAGTAAAAAAGTGCAGCCTGGACTTTCCCTTGGACATGCTGAGTACTAATAAGCACGGGTCTTTTAACGAGAAGAGTACTATCAACCACATATCAAAACCTCATCACCGAAAACACGGGCAGGTGGGCAGCGGGAGGGGTCTGGACACCTCCTGGACACCAGAGCACTCACACTCTGCACCTCCCAGGACTGGAGATGAAGCGCTATACGAGCGTAGGCCGGGCAGAAACAGTCTCATTTCTGGGAAGGGGTGACCCCCCACCTCCAGGACAGAATAGACCCAGTAGGTCAGCACAGGCCTGGGTTATAGCAAATTCCCCATTATGAGCAAGTGAATTATACTAGGAGTTCATAACCTACTTGCTGGTTGAAAGTAATCAATTCATTAACGATTCTGATTCCTCCTGAAAATTTTTCTGACACACCTGGTTTATTTCCAAACGATGACTTCAAATGTTATTCTGTGCTTGGTGAGGTTTTCATACCAGGTTCCAGACAATCAGGAAAAAAAGGGGGGCGGGATTGCCAAGTCCCCATTTTCAACGAATCTTCCTTAGCTTTTACCTAAGAATGTGAATTACGAGTTCTGCACCCAGGAATAAAACCAGATTCATCCAGTGTCATTTCACAAAGAACAAAATCTAGGACTAAAAACCGTCAGCTTTAAGTTTTTCAGGAAACGATCCTCAAGTCCCCAGAGGTGTCATGACATCATCTCCCTGGCACTCCCTTTTCCTTTTTTTCCAGGACTGAAGGGAGGGGAGTTTATATAATAATGATCTGGTGGGCACCACGGCAGGAGGCAAACAAGAGGAGGAGAGATAAAGTGGCCTCTGTGCTTCTGGTCTCCTCGGCACACATCCCAGTCAGTGAATCAAAGCTCAACTTGCTTCAGATGGGGGGCTGGGGCTTTGGGCTTTTCTGTGACATCCTCCTGGCTTTAGGCCGGAAGTTTTGTTTCCTTTTTTAAAACAAACCTTAATGTGGGACCAGAACCATGACTCTATGATGCTTTAAAACAGCAGTGCCTTATTAGCACTGATTCAGAATAAATAACACAGTGAAACTTAAAAGATATGAGGACTTCTCCACAGCCCTAAAACAGCTCACTACCCATTTATTTAGACACTATGGAGCACATGCTATCCCAAACAAGTTGAGAAAGGAGAGTATAAAATTCAGGAAATGGACTGCAGTTTGAAAATATGGAGAAGGTCAGAACTGAAGTTTTTATGGAAAGAAATCTAAATTTTAAAAAGAAAGCTGTGCCTTAAAACAATAAGGATGACAAAAAGGAGGGATTAGTCACGATCTGAACCAGGTGCAGAACTAGGGGTACGCTGACACCTTTGAGCGGAAGGAGGCAGCAACCGACGCCAGCCCGGACACCCCGACAGGCTTCCACTCACTGCCCCTGTGCCCCAGGGGCTGCTCCGGGTCACCCCGTGTGAGGCCAAGGATGTATTTATCCACCAGGCAATGCAGCCCCACTCTCAGTTCTACTGTGACACTTTGAAATTTTTGAAAATTAAAAAAAATTCAAAATCAAAACAATTTTTTAAAACCAAATGTTTCCATCAAAAAACTTCAGAGAAACATAAAACGTAAAACAAAGTAAAGTACAAAGTAAAGTTTTAAGGCGAGTAACTATCTTATGCTAAGGTTACTAATTCTAACCTAAGACGAGTTGGTCTGCCTCTCACAGGGCAAACCGAGCAAGCTCTGGGATCAGGTTCAAACTCCTATTTTAGCAACATCGAGCAGAGCGCATTCACGTCTCTGACTGGAGAAAGCACAGGTGGATGTCAGGCACACAGCACCTGGCACGAGGGGAGACACGTGACGGCGACGCCGGGAGCACCTTGAGCTGGCTCTGCCCTTCGGCCAGCAAAGAGTCTCAGTCCCTCTCTGAACAATGTGCCTCGGCTCTCGCTGAGTAACCGTCTCTGGGCGTCCTGGACCACCTTCACGGCCTCCGTGCTTCTTGCTGGGCTCAGGTTGATGTCTCTTTCACTTCTCTTAGAGGCCTTTCCAGTTTGGACCTTTTCAGCCCTACTCTCATCTTCGACATTTTCCTTTCCACATGTACTAGTTTCTTTTTTCTGAAAATTTTCTAGCTACAAACTATAACTCTTTCTAATCTTTAGTAAAGCTCTGTTTCTTTACAAACTTTTATTCCAAGACAAACATACTGAGTCCTGAGTACTAATATTCCATACTGATACTGATTAATATTCAATACTGATACTCTATACTAGGTTGGAGAGTTTACAAAAAATATCAACGACAGTTCCTAAAACAGACACAGAAACAAATACTCTCTGATGCGTATTTACAAGGGGCTCTGATAGCACCCTTGGTGGACTATTGAGATTATTTGGGGTAGGTCAACTGTGGAAACATGATACCTTAAATAAATAAGGGAAAGGAGAGGGTAATAATTCATGATAAATAAAACCTTTAACTATATCACAGTCACCTAAGTAACTGAGTAGAAAACTTGGAACTTCCAACATTAATAGTTAGGAGCTGTGTGGCTTCTACACCTGATGTTGACCCACTTGTAATGACAACGATGGAGCTAGAATGCATAATGTGTTTTCATCAGCTGGGTCACATTTTTATTTCCACTTAAGGCTATTTGGATCATTTCCATTTTCTCAGGTATCATTTTTCACATTTAAAAATTCAAGTATTTATTTTATAGAAAAGAACATAGCAATAAAGACAATGACTGCTGGAATTTGAGATCCGTATATAAGGACTCTGATAGAAAATTTCATGAAGCATTCCTGTTGGCGTTTAGGTAACTTCCAAATAGATGTACAGTATATATAGCTGTGTGTAGCCAGGATACTCTAATTGGAGTCTTTTTACTTGTTATGCTGAGTTCAGTGTCACACACACTCACTCACCTGTGACTTGCTTATCTGGAAGAGAAGGGATCGGAATGGCTGACCCAAACTTAACCAGGAGACGCTCGTATAACCAGTCAAAGTGTTTATACCTGTGGTTTACAGACCGATTAGTGTTCTACAAAATAAAGGCAAGAGGAGAAACAGTTACCAATGCCAATGACAGAAAATGAAAAAAGCCAATTGTAATTGGTGGTGTAAGCATGGTTCGGTTTTTGATACTTACAGTAGGTGTTAACTGATACTCAATGTAGCTCTTCAGCCCATACATTTTGGAGCCTTTCCTGGGATCTGCTACCACACAGTCAAATGTAGAGGTAGGATAGACCCACATCGGGCCATAATCTCCAACCTATACAATGTTCCAGGGAGAGTTAATTTTGTTACATGGAAAAATGGTAAACAAAATTGCCGTAAGTCATCAAATGATTCTTTTTAGGACTAGGAGTCCTTTGGCGGATCATTCTTGCTCTTCTCTGTGTCTGTTGAGGATTCACCCACCGGCGTGTCACCCCTGCGCAGGGACCGTGCTAATCGTCCCGGTATCGTCACAATTTTAGTAAACGTAGTGCTGCTGCGAGCACTGCGGCTCTGCGTGAGGAACACACCTGCCAGGGCGAACCTCTGCTCCCCACGTGGGCGTTTCGGGTCGTGCCAAAGAGACACCTGTGTTCCTCCCCTCTGAGAGCGCTGGATAGAACACACACAGCTTTTCGCCTTCTAGTCCAGCTGTCTCAGTTACGTGTAAGAAGGCTAGTTTTAAAACATTTCTTACGTATCGTGGGCTGTAATACAACACTGTACCTTGGATGTCTCAGCGATGTCAAATTTCCATCAAACTTTCTCAACTTTTACTCTTATTTTCTATACCCAGTCTGAATTCTTTTGAAAGTGGAAGGAGGAAAAAGTGGGGTATAATATGAAAGTTCAGAAGTTACCAGGTCAGGACGGTGCCTGGGGCTGAGAATTTAGTAAAGGACTAGGGAGAAGATCTCTACAAGGTGCTCTGAGTCCCCAAGAGGGAGCCAGATCCAGAAAACCCTTCCAGCTGCAGAGCAGGCCTCTTTGAGAGAGGCCTTTGGGGAGCTTCCTGCAACTCTGACCAACTAGGGCTCACTACCCACAGGGTCACGTTCTGTTAGGGGTAGGGTCACTGCACCTTAAAAGCAGAGAACCAGGTCTCTGCTTTCTCTTGGTTTCCTGCAGACTCCATGGCTTCCCTTAGTTTCCTTTCCCATGCAAGGAACCCACACAGGCAGGTCTGCGTGCAGGGCGCTCTGCATGCAGGGCGCTCAGCCCAGATCTACTGAAAAGTTGTGGGGTAACTCAAGTGCCAGGGCCTCTAGCTCTGTTCCTCCACTGCCATGTTCGTGACAAAGTCCCCTCTGAGAATCTGAGGATAAGGTCTTTGGCTCTAACTGTGTGGAGTTTTAAATTTAGCAAAAAGAACAATGACACATGTTCAGTATTTTCAAAAAAGTCTGAAGAAAAAGAAAATAAACTAATCTGTAACCACTCAGAAGATGGTCACCCCAAATTTGCTGTGAGGGGAGGATAAAAGGTGCTCTTGGTCACAGTCCCTCTCTCTTTTGCAAGGATGTAGGAATAAGTAATAAAATAAACCCAGTATCATTCTTGTAATTTTATCAAGTTTACTAGGACCCAGAGATGCTAGAATAAGACCAGATGTTTCCTCATCCTTGTGGAGTCCATGGTGATTACACTAAAAGGTTTCCTTGTATTTCCTTGTACCTTATAGTCACAGGACTAAGTCAGCAGGGTCAGAAGATACCCACAGTTCTCTTTTCCAGACTTTCATCTGAGAGTTTACAGCTATGTAATACTTAGAAAATCTATCAGCAATGAACATTCAGGTGAAACTAAAGAACCTGTGTGGGTTATGTAATAATCAAGTCATTCTAAGACAGATATTCTCAATGGTGTCATTAACTCCCAGCTTTTATTTGCTAGCTCCTTATCAGGACCAGACAGCTGGTTTACTGGAAGACAGACTAATTATTATGAACACAGTGGAAAAGGCACCTTATTCTTATAACATGCATGTACTTTGCCAGGGCAGAAACCTAAATATTTGAGTTGGGTTTTTTAGCTAAACATAAAGGGCTGGTAGAAAAAGAGCATGTAAAAGATACTTCAAGATACCTTAGAGAGGAAAAATTATGTAAAGAATATATAGTATGGCTGTTGCTGGTTCAATTACTAAGTCTGAAACGTAAATATAAAGAATATCTAAACAATGTAACGACAGGCATTAATTCATGCTAATTATTTTTAGTACTCTTAAAATATTAACACAAACTGTCAGTTATTTGGAGCATTAAATGTGTTTAAAAATACTTTCCAAATGACTAATAACCTTCTTAGCTTTAAAGCATTATAAAAGGGCTTAATCAGAAACAGAACAGCAAACAAACAAAAACGAACAAACTTACAATGATAGTAATTTTCTCTTTGGGTTTTGCTAGTTGCTTGGCCAACAAATACTGTTCCATTCCAGGTTTTGCAAATCCAGGAAACCTAATCATGAAGACAAATGCCTGTGAGCCTTACGTCTTAAAAGAGTTCTACAGCTCTCATCCACATTCACTTAATACAATAGTTTTAACCTTGTTCTGTCTTTCAGACGTACCAGAACTAGGAAACTGTGGTAAATGAAACCTAATGTAATCAGATTGTTCAAAGGCCAATTAGACATTTAATTAAGCTTTATCTAGTAAGAGGACAGTAGGACTCCAGAAGGTGAGATATTTATGCTGCCTATTTGCTTAACTGGATCTGAAACATTCTATCACTCTCCAAAGAGTGAAGGACCCAGAAAAACGTCCCCCAGGTCACAGGAGGAGATGGTACTGAGCACACCACCTGGAGCTGACCACATGGGGCAGCGGCCACACGCTGGCATTTCTATAATCAAATTGAAGCTGTTTTTCAACACACTCCCCCTGGGAGGCTACATCTCCCCCGAAAAGCTGCCACTGCCCACAGCACTGGTGCCGTGTCCTTTTGGAACCACCTTCAGAACCAGTTTATGAGACACAACAGAAAACCCGTGTTCTTAGTAGATACCCAAAGCATAATAAAAGTGGCCCTTCCAAACTCAAATCTAAATCCAAAGCAAACTTCTAAAACTGGAGAGGAGCTGGAGTAAATGCATAGCTATGCAAAGTGAGACTTCTAAAGAAGAAAGCATTAATTTGGGTTTCAGAACTTTTTTTTTTAATAGGAAAAAAAATCCCTTAGAAAGCAAAAACCCTAAAATAGGAAAATAAATCTTATTTCTACAAAAGAACAACAAAAACAATAACAAACAAACAAACAAAAAACCCAAGCTATGTTATTTCTAATTTCACTCATATCCCAGGTTAAAGGCCCATTGAGAGGCATAACTCAGGGGCCGCTATCTTCTTCATTCTCGACCGACTTCCCTCTACTCCCTCTTCCTCATTCTTGAAAACACAGCTCACACATGAGAGAACCACGATGAGTCTAGGAGTTGGGGGGCCTTGGGTTTGAATTCCAATTCCAACACTTAATAGCAAAAAGCCTAGTATGCACTCATAAATTAAAATTATTTCTAATTATGCCATCATCTCTATGGAAGCATTTCCTACAGCCTCAGGTATGGCTTTGTCTGTGCTCCTTCCACAGAGTGTACCTTTGTTACACAATTTATCACGCTGATTGTCATTATCCACTAGCACATCAGAGCACACCAGAGGTATCTCAGGCAAAGTAGTTTTATTTCCAGGACCTAGAGGAGTTAAGTGAATACACTGAATGTTTAATGAATTAATGGGCTAACTTGGACCCTTTTATTAAAGAATCTACACTTCTGGTAGATAACGCTGCTAGACACATTGGGGGATCACACACAATGACAACCCCTCGCCCGCAATGAAAGCTTCTGACTGCAGAAACCACGTTTCACACTTCTTTTGGTAATTATGGACCAAAGCAAAATGCCAGGGCTGACTATGCAGTCACTCAACTCTCACTGAACAGCAATGCGATTTATTAATTCTTTGAATATTATCAAGATGCGTTCTCATAATGCTAAAATATACTTAAATTTCCAATCTTTCCTACTAGAAGGTTTATGTTCCGTGAATGGAATATAGTTGTCGTATACAATGAATTAACTGCTGGAAAGTATTAATGCTCTGAAAAAATTTTACAACTGTTATAAATATGAGTCATTTACATATTAGTCTAATTAAATAAAAGATGCGTAGGAGTTTAAATGGTTCTCAGTACCACAGAGGCGGGGGTGGGGGGAGAGATGCCCCAGCGGCACAGGTGCAAATTAGGGCTGCTCTAATTTGGTTTTAACCTGGAATGAAATTTTAGAGCAGAAAGAATTCTTAAAGCCAACCCCTTCACTTCAGAAATGAGGAGACAGGTTTACACAGGTTGTCCAACTTCCGGAACATCAGACAGCGAGTGAGAGCGCGGCATGGAGCCGCAGAGACGACCGGAGCAGCGTCAGAGGCCTGGGTACCCCAACCTCCCCTTCCAGCAACGAAAACCTGGCCAGTCATTTCTCCCAGTCTCTGCTTTCCCATTTGCAAACTGGGGCTAAGAGATAGATTCTGTTTACATGGGTTTTACATATTCTCTGTATTCAGAGTTTAAAGAACTGAGAATAATATATATCACTATTGACCTTACTGAGAACTTCAAATCTGACCCTACGAAACACGATACGGTCAGTGACGGATGGCTCATTTTATTACACAAGCAACTGAGCATGAAAATATACAAATGGAAGAAACTAGACAGAGGTAGGTAAGGTACATAGCTGAAAGATGACTTATTTAATCACTGATGCTATTTAAATATACCAAGGAGAACTTGTAGGACTTATTAAACTTATATATATATATATGTAGATCTGGAACCAGAGCTTGATGTCTAGATATGCATATCAAACATTATGTTTATAATTTTTTTCCAGATACATATTAACATTGCTTGACATCTATTTTAAATCATGAACTTGGAACACTGAGAGAAAGGATCAGTAATTTTGGAAAATAAAACTATTTTAAATATAACTGTTGCAAGAAAGAGTCCTTCAAGACTCTTACAGAAGTCATAAACTATTATCTCCTTCAGGCTACACTGGTATAAACTACAGACTTATCCAGAACTCTCTGCCAAGGAATCCTACTCACCCCTTCCCACACGCTTTCCTGTTAACAGAATATCTGCAAGCACTATTCAAAACATTTTCTTTTAATCTAAAAGAACTCTAAGTAAAAGAGAATCTTAAACACATTAAGCACAGTAGGTTAGAGCATGCATTCAGGAGGCTGAGAGACTGGTTTGGGACCCTCACTGACTGCCTGTGTCAGCTTAGGCAGCTATGTGTTTGGGCTCTAGTGTTTCCCACAGGAAAACAGACACTATTTGTACTACAAAGGGAGATGAAGTCACATGAAAATGCACGCAAAGCGCTTTGCGCAATGCCTGGCAATACAGTAAGGGATTAACAAACAGTACATCACTTAAAAGAGAACCATTATTTTTAGCTTTCCTGTAACAGCAACACCTTAATAAATTTTGGAGTTAATAAAAGTACAGTGTTTGCATATCATTAAATAGAATAGATTATTTCTCTTAAAAACGAAAAAAAGAAATTTAAACAAGCTTCCAACCTAAGATCCAAATAAAAATGACCAAACCACACCCCAAACTTCATAAATCACCAGAGAGAGAGAACACGCACGCCCCTGTGCCTCACGTGTCACACAGCGTTCAGGCTCGCCGACGCCCCTGCACCTACTTGTTAAGGGGCAGCTTCATGGACGAGGCGCCGGCGCGGCTGTTTGCGCGCTGAGCACCGCCGGCCTCAGCCGACTCTGAATCCTTGAAGTAGGGAGATGATGACTTGGGGTCGTCCCAGTCCTCGTCCCAGTCATCGTCGTCACCAGTTGCTACCGGTGGGCACAGAAGATTGTCAGGAAAGAAAAACAAAATAAAAACAGAATGACTTAATTTTCTGACAGAAACTACTGGCTCGGTTAACTGACTAATAAAAAAATAGAATGGGGTGCAGTTTAGGAGCATGACGTAGACACAAAGAGGAGAGGCTCTGTAGTCAGTTTTAGGGCTTGAATTGTACATTCTGCCTTGTAGTGCAAAAGACAAGTTACAAACAACTGAAAGAGGACTGTCAATCCAAGTAACTTCATATGAACGTAGACCATAAAAATGCCATGGGGTACACAGGGAAGGCCTTCTGGAGGCCTGTGTATTGAAAATTGAGCTCTATCAATCTGCAAATAAGCAGATCAAATACCCTTTCCAGGGGTGTCCAACGTTTTGGCTTCCCTGGGCACACTGGAAGAACTGTTGTGGGCACACTAAAATACACTAACCCTAACAATAGCTGGTGAGTTAAGAAAAGTCCGTGCACAATTGTCACCACACTGTAAGAAAGTTTACGCGTTTGTGTGGGGCTGCGTTCAGAGCCGTCCTGGGCTGCAGGTGGGACAAGCTTGCTTGAAATCAAGAAGATTAGGGAGGACAAAAGGGGTGACGATAATAGAGGTGAGACAAGGGCAGTGAGTGGAAAGATGGAAAGAAACAGGTCAGGGGGTGAAGGAAAAAGGGAGAGACAGGAAGTAATTAACCAGCATCGGGAGCCTAACGTGACAAAAATCTGTGTTGGGTAAGGGGCTGTAGCCTCCCTCCTGTCTTCTTCTTCTGCTGTCCTGTGCTTGTCTCCACCTGTGATGGTCTGGGGTGTCCTTTTGCTGGTAGGCAGGAAACTGCCCCGAGAGATGTGCCCTGAGAGTGCCACAATGAGAGACAAATGCCCAAACAAAAACGACAAGAATAGAAAGTATTAGAAGGATATGGGCCACGTTTCCCATCTAGTTACTATAGAACTGGATGTCAACCTCCTGGTCCAATGTTTCCACGTAGCCGAGGGCTCCTGGTCCTGCCAACAGTCCATCCAGCTCCTGCCTACGAGGGGGGCTAGGAACCAGTACCCTCTGTGGTTCCTGCACACAAGCTCCCTGCCACTTAGCACATGCAGGTCCTGGCACAATATGCTCATACAATGATACTAAAAAAATATGAGATTTTAATTTTTATTTAATTTCAGTACAGATATAAATGCCCTTTCTTAATTCCTGAGTTGTTTTTCCTTCCATAAATTCCTTTTCTACTCAGTAATTCCATTAGTAGCCTGGGAGTCACACAGGGAGCTGAGGACATGATGAAACAGCCAAGTCAGAGTCACAACTCGCAGGTGATGAACCACATCCCATCTGTATGCACATTTCTTGGGCCCAAGATTTAAAAACAAACGTGTGTTAGTTACTAAGATTTTCAGTAGGAAGATGACCAAAAAACGGACAATTCCAGCCTCTCTGTGGAACTGGGGAGAGAGGGGGTCCAGGACACCAGCCCATTTTCCTGCAGTAGAATCAACCTGCTGCTGAGCGAGGGCTGCCCCCCCAGCTTCGCAGCCCCACCGTCGCTCTGTCCTTCTGCTCTGTGATACTGGTCAGGCAAGTGCTCGCATTTGTGACTCCTTAGCAGGTTAACAGACTGTACTGAAGGTTATAATTAACACTACCTACATCTGCATCCAGAAAAAGAGGCTTGCTCTTAGTGGCTAGGAGCATCTGAGAGCCGTTCCTTCGAGTAAAATCTATTTTTACTTCAGACGTCCTTGTCACTTTGAGGGGGCCCCGTCACCTGCAGAGCCCTCTTCCGCACCTGGTCCTTGGTAGGCCTGGGGATGACCAAAGGCAGTGTCCCAGTTATTGGAAGTGTTTCTCTGGGCTGCGGCCGCCTCCGCCTTGGCTCCCCAGCCGTCCGTGCTGTCCCAGTTTCCAGATTTGGAGGCACTCCAGGCTGACCAGGGGTCACTGCCACTGCTGACCTGTGGTCAGGGGTGAAAAAGGGAGAAAGAATATTTGTGACATCTATAATAGAGAGCATTACTTCAATTTAGCAGGAATCACATAACAAGTGAATGAATACAAGAGGGGTGCTGAAACAAATCAACAGAAATTTAAAACAATTTTAAATTTGAATAATGAAAATTTTTAAACATGTAGGAAAGCACAAAAAGCAGCATTAATCTGATTTTATTGATATTAACATTTTCCTACCTTTGCTTGGGAACTTTACCATCAGTAATAAAGAAACTGTCAGACTCAGCTGCCCTGCCTTCCTCCCCCAAGTACTCTTCTGAACCTGTATGCATTCCTGTGCTTTTTCACTTCCATTGCATATGTACACATTCATAAATAGCTTTTGTATTTTAAAACTGAACTAAACATTATACTGTATGTTTCTCTTGGCAAGTTGTCTTTTCTCCACTTAATATTATGTTTTTAAAATGATACACGCTACTGAGGATCCAATTTATTCACTTTAACTGGTTTATATCAATCATTTGTATTTTTAACTAGGTTTTTATTTGAAAAATACATCATATTCCCAGTTTAAAAATTCAAATGGAATAAAAAGACATGCAATTTAAAATCATGCCTACCACCATAAGACACCAGGCATTCTTTCAAAGACAAGCACAACTAACAAACTCCTGTATTATGTGCACACCCCACGCATTGAGACCCTTTTTGTTTTTAATATAAGTGAGCCCCAGAAAATGTATATAAACAATTATTCTGTCTTCTGAACCCCATTAGGATGCACGCAGGGGACACAGAGAAGGGCTATGTCCATCAGGGTCAACAGTGATTCCCTGCTGCCTGTGAAGAGGGGGCCAGTGCTTAATTTAATTTTTGTTAAATTAAAACACTCTCAAAGTATGTTTGTCAGGATCTCTATTATCAATGCATTTTAACCTGCCTTGCACTAAAACTAGCTGATTCTATCCCGCTTTCTATTCAGGTCCTCTGTCAATTTTTAGTTTCAAACTCAATTTTTAGTCCCCATACCAACAAATTAAATGTTCTTGAAGGCCAGGAATAACCTAATTCAACACATTTGCAGATTTAGCATTCTAAATTTAAATGTCATCCCATCCTCTTAAGACAAATAGAGAAATACATTTGCTTGGCTTTACAGCGTAAGACTTATTCAACTGTAGCCACTGAAAGGGTTATACTACAGCATAAGGTAAGAAAGGAGACCGGCTTGAACCTGACTGCACAGCCAGAGGGACCACAGAGGAGTGAGAACAGCCACGAGGCGGCGGGCAGCAATCGTGGACCCTGGGATGATCACCCAGGAACGCGGTACATCTCACCAACTCACAACATGGGGTGAAGGGGGCAGGGATAAGAATACGGGTTCGCTGAAATTTTAAAACCCAGGGATCATTTTGTTCAACAGATTTTGATTCCAGTAAATTTTACGTGGATACAGTGATTAAGAACTTAGGCTCCAGAGCTGTTTGGGTTGGAATCCCAGGTTTAGCACTTGCTAGCTGTATCAACTTGGGCAATTTACTCCATCTCTCTTAGTTTCCACATTTATAAACATTAACTTCTTTAAAGGGATTTTGTAAGGATTAAATGACATGACGAATATAAAGCACTTAACACAAGACCTGGCACATCGTATGCATTTAAGAGAGGTTATCTTATTATATGGGGGCTCATCTACAATATAAAGAAAAGAGTGAAGACTGGCACTTCTTTGAGGACATTTCCATGAGCAGTACACCTATTAGTTTATGCTTTAGTTTAGAGCAGCAGTGTCCACACTAGAAGAACTGTCTTGGGCCACACATAAAATGCACCAGCTTTAACAACAGCTGATGAGCTTAAAAAAAAAAGGTCGTAAAAGAAAATCTCATTATGTTTTAAGAATGTGTGTTGGGCCACATTCAAAGCTGTTCTGGGCCACAGGGTGGACAAGCCTGGTTTAGAGGAAAAGATCTGACAGTTATATTTCCAAATGGTTTCAATGCCAGATGACATTAATAGAGAAACTTTTGATTATAGAGATGATAGCAATACCAAACAAACAAACAAACAAACAAACAAACAAAATTGGCAGAGGACCTGAACAGATACTTCTCCAAAGAGGACATACTGATGGCCAATAGACATGAAAAGATGCTCAATGTCACTAATCAGAGAAATCCAAATTAAAACTACAAAGAGATACCATCTTACACCTGTCACAATGGCAAGAGTATGGAGAAACGGGAATCCTCATTCACTATTGGTGGGTTTGCAAATTGGCGCAGCCACTATGGAAACCAGTACGGAGGTTCCTCAATAAATTAAAAATAGAACTACCTCCCTTATAACCCAGCAATTCCACTTCTGGGTATTTATCTGAAGAAATCCAAAACACTAATTAGAAAAGATATACGTACCCCTATGTTCACTGCAGCATTACTTACAATAGCCAAGACACGGAAACAACCCACGTGCCTGTCAGTAGACGACTGGGTGAAGAAGGTATGGTACACATACAATGGAATATTACTCGGCCATAAAAAATGAAAACTCACCATCTGTGATAAAATTGGTGGCCTTATTATGCTAAGTGACATAAGTCAGAGAAAGACAAATACCATGTGATCTCATGTATGTGTGGAATCTACAGAACAAAATAAATGAACAAACAAAAGGGAAACACTCATAGAGAGAACAAACTGATGGCTGTCAGATGGGAGAGGGTGGAAGGGTCGGGTAAAAGGAGAGGGGATTAAGAAGTACAAGCTGGCAGTCACAAAACAGTCACAGGGCCGATAATATCGTAGTAACTACATAAGGTGTCAGGTGGGTAAGACTTATGGGGGGTCACTTTGTAAGTTACAGAAATGTTTAACCACACGGTTTAACCACTACGCTGTACACCTGAAACTAATATAACATTGAATGCCAACTGTAAATGAAAAGATTAAAATTAAAAGAGGTGATAATAAACATTTAAAGACATTTTGTATTCTAGCTAACGATCTGCTTCCTTCGGATACAGAAAGAAAGAGAAAGAGGGCAGAAATGCTCCATCTATAGTTCAACAACTCCTACTTCTTGGGGCTTATGGCCCAAACGGTTTGCGTGGTAAATGCCGAGATCTTGGTTTCTTCAAAGACTTACCCTACGGTCACAAGTTGGGCTACAATGACTCGTTTTAGTGATCCTTTGGTCTCGGGTTTCCTTGTTTCGATCCCAACAGTCCCCTTCATCCCTCAACAGCCACACAACAACCCACTCTGCCCTTCCACTATGGTTTCAAATGCTGAGACGCCTCGCCTCTTCTCTCTTCCAGCCTTCCTTCCCTCGCCTTCTCCTCAGCAATGTCTCCATCCTCTTCCCTTCCCTTCCTCTTTGGAACCAAACCCCGCCAGACTACCAAGCACGCTCAGGCACGAGCTCTTCTTTACACCTCACTGCCCAGGGAATAAACTCACCAAGTCTCAGCTAAAAGGTCTCCCAGACGTAAACCCCAATCACCCTTCAAATGCCGAGTAGTCCACATTCTACATTCCCGGGCCCCAAGAAAAGCTTTGGGGAGATGCTTTACCTGGAACATGACCTCACTGAGAGAAAAGTGTTACTTAAATGTTTATTTCCTCTTGTATTTAAGCTTGAACTTTACCTTATTTAGGGAAGAAGGAGAAGACGACGAAGAAGGTGGTGACTGGCTGAGACTTTCAATACAACCAATCTGAGCCAAAATATCCACCTTAAAATAAAAAGGTGCTCAGTAAATGAAGGAAAAAAATGTACCAAAGCTTTTACCTAAAAACAGCAAATTCACAGCAGGGCCAAGTTCACCAGAGAATTCTATTAGTAGCATGCCCCCCATTCACAAACATCACATGCAAAAGGCAACGCCCCAGCTGTGTGGCAGTGGGTTGTCTTCGATGCATTAGTATGTGCTCTAAAGACGGGTGTTGTCATAATACAGTATCACTGAAGCTCTAATAATAATCATTAGCAGCACAGAAGGAATGGAACAAATACCATGCAAATCACACAGCCAATGAAAGAAATGCCAAAGGAAACACAGCCAAGCTTTTAAAAATGTTAGGGTGCTGAATCTTCTGCTTTCACCGGCACCAGACGCTCAGAGTCCAGACCAGATGAGCAGGACCACCTGGTCAACCAGAAACAACCACAGAGCCACAGTGACTCCTACCAAGCCTGACTGAGAGCATGGAACAGCCTGGCCAGGCCATGGGCTCAGAGGCAAAGGTCTCTCACCGTGTGCTCAAGGTTCAGACCGGCTCAACACACAGCATCATTGTGAGAACAGAGACAGATACGCTTGCATGAAGCCAATCAATGATGCCAAACTGGCATCATTGTTAAAAGGACAACTTTGGACTCCAATTTCCAGGCTTCAAATCCTAGCTCCACAACTGCCCATTAGGGAAGTCATTGCCAGTATTTAATGTTTATAGAATGTTACAAGAATGCATTTTTTAGGTATGACTCTCTTGTGAAATAAGTGGTGGTATTATCTCCATTTTATAGATATACGAGGTCGGACAGTTAATTTCACGAACTCATCCTAGAAGAAGTGCTACAGACCTCACTGCTGAATATCACTACGGTCATCTTCAAAGAACTCCCCTTGGGAAGCTGTGCACTGACGCCAGTGCCTAGTCCACCCTTCAAAGCAATTTTGGAACTCCTTTTCTGGAATGGCCATCAGAGCTGTCGTCATACCTTGCCAAGGTCATGACACCTTACCAAGTTGTTTGTACAGAGCTGCCAATGTAAGTGCACAGTGCAAGTTCATGAACTTAACTGTCAGATTTTGGGCACGATGACAGCTCTGATGGCCATTCTAGAAAAACAGTTCCAAAATTGCTTTGAAGGGTGGACTAAGAGCTGGCGTCAGTGCACAGCTTCCCAAGGTGGGTATTTCGAAGGTGGCCGTAGCGGTGGTATTCAGCAATGTGGTACGTAGCACTTTTTCTCTGATGAGTTCACCAAATTAACTGTCTGACCTTGTAGATAAACTTGGTTTTGGAGGTCAATTAATACACAAAGAAGACAATCAACATGGAATAACTGGGATCCAGTTTACACTTCCACTTAAAACTAAAACATAAACATGGCGAAACATTGTGAAATGATTTTCAAATCGTTGAACATCAGGCAATAAGGACCTGACTCCTGCCTGAAGAGACTTCCCAGGCCAGGGTGCAGGGGTGGGAAAGCCGCACAAACCCCAGTGATCTCTGTGAATTGGGGAGAGAGAGCTGGGAGTGTGAGGACTGAGAGGGGAGATCCGACTGACTGAAGGAACCCAAGGTCTTCGGCTCAGTACTGATGAGCACATGCACATGAGGAAACTACTATATGAGAGGATTAAGTATCAATCCCTCCCACAGCGCCCTCTTCACCAGCCAAAACGGAAAACCTCACAATTGAAAGGGTATGGGGTTCAGAACTAAAAAGGGTTTGCCTCAAGGGAGGAGCAAAAATGCCTGTAGACTAAATGTTGCTCTTGTCCCACTTTAAAAAGCTTAAAAATAAGGCCTGAAAGGATTTAACTGTTTCTAAGTAACTTAACCACATGCCAGAACAGGATCAAAACTATTCATGGGAATATAAAAATATCCAGCATATAATGAGGTAAAAATCACATGTCTGGCATCAATAAAAAAATCACCAGGTTTCACAATAAGGAGGAAAATATGACCCATAACAAGAAAAAAAAAAATCAATTGAAGCTGAATCAGCAATAATACAGATGACAGACTGAGCAATATTTAAAAGCCAGAAAGCTTTCAAATATCGAGAGACGAAACAACTTTCAAAAGGCTTCCAAAGGGTGACAATTTGAAGCATAAAGAAAACAAAACACTCCAGTGGGCCGAAACACAATCAATGTGAATGTATGGGTCCATAATACTAAAATAAAGAAAAGATAGGAGAGCTGGCTTGTTGCTATTTGAGGCGACTACTAAAACAACTCCTTACTTTGAACACTGGCAATTAAAGGGGGAAAATCAGACATTTATTCTGAATTCCAAGAGAAACTTTTCAAGGTGGCTGAGTGGCTTCTGCTGATGGAACGAAGTGTCACTTCACAGAAGCCGCCAGCTCAGTAAACGTGGGAGGAGAAACATTATCGATCCAGGCAAACAAGGATTACCGACGGATGGTAAACCATCAGGTGAAAGGTTAATAGTGTTAAATTAATACCCGACCGATTACTTTCTGGTCACACAGAGAAAATATAACTCGACAGCGGAGGCACAAGACTGTTGTCAGCCCCACCCACGGTCATTCTGATCAGTAATGGCCAGGTGACCAGTTATTACATCTTCTGATACGATGCAGTATGAATATACAATATCACCTATGATATGTTCTTGCCCAGAATGTTCAATTTGAACCCCTTGAGCCTTTTGGTACAACTTCTAATTTATAAGACGTACAGAGGATAGAGGAACAACGTGAAACAATATAAAAAGGAACCACCAGACAAATCCAGAAACTAGGAATTTTATAGGACAATTGGCTAAGCCAGAATTTTCAAAAAGCAAGGACAGTGCTGGACAAAATTACTTACAGAGACATAATGGACATAACCAGATATAAAGCTTGGTCCTAAAATGGACACTAGCTTACAAACAAGTTGTAAAGGACATTCTGGGGTCGGCTGGGAAAATTAAAATTGTTCTGGATATTATATGAGATAAAAATTTACTGAAAGAGAAAAAGAATCATCAACTTTTAAAAGGCTACAGTGTATACTAATATCTACGTCTCATGTATACCCATGTTCACACAGAGAAAGTAAGACACACACACCAGGGTGTAAATAGCAGCGGATGGTGGAAACGTGATGCCTTTCTTCTTGCTAGTCTGAATTTTCTAATTTTTCCAGTGCGTATGTACTGCTTCCATAACAATGTTATTTTAAATATTCTTTTTCAGAAAATAAAAACACTAGTCTGTAACTGCTGACCACAAAAATGATAGGTTCTGCTTTTGTTATATTTTGCCATTTTGTTTCTCATATGACATCCTTGGGGATCCTGAACCATTAAGAATCGAACTGCTACTTCTGACAACGGGTGTCAATGAAAATGCAGTAAGACCCAAAGAGGAGCTTGTTGGGTAACAACGGTGAGATGTGACTCAATCCACTGGTTTCCCGGTAAGCAGACCAGACACGGTCTAAGAACAACTTGCACTGCACAGACCACGAGAGGCGGGGAGATGATGAAGAGAGGGGCAACAGATGCCATTATTTCTATGTCCACTTGAACTAGGTCAGGCCTCAAGTGATCTAGATCTGAGAACTATGAAAAAGATAACTTATATCTCACTAAAGTGCTTCCTACCAAACCAGCAAACAGGAGTACAAAGGATCTATGAGGCTCCAAAGACAACGATGAGTGGTCACAGCTCCTACTCCCCACCTGGTTCCTTACAGAGGATGACCAAAGTTCAATACAGGTCACCACAGTTCATTCAGTTTGGTAAGTCCACAGGGTAAGAGGAGTCCTTAACCACGAGCTCACCACGTTTTACATATTATCATCTTGGAGCAGAGGCCTGAGAAGCACTCAAGGGTCCACCTTACTACATAAGGAAATTCTTGCTGCGCCCGAGTCTCACATTTTTACATCCTATGTGCTGTGTTGTCATCGGCGTATCATGCCACAGCCTACATCAGGGGTGTCCAACCTTTTGGCTTCCCTGGGCCACAGTGGAAGAGGAATTGTCTTAGACCACACATAAATACACTAACACTAACAACAGCTGATGAGCTAAAAAGGTCACCAAAAAATCTCACAATGTTTTAAGAATTTGTGTTGGGCCGCATACAAAGCGTTCCTGGGCTGCAGGTTGGACGTGCCTGGCTTACATACTAACTATTGTATCCTAAAACCATATTTTGCCATGTATAATGTGGACTCATGTTTTTGGCCCAAACATTTAAGCAAAAAAATCTTTTGTTTTAATGTTTTAATTCAAATTTTTATTTGTTTATATTTAGGTATTTGTTGGTATTATGAAGGAATTTTAGCATTTTTTTAAAACATTATGGTACAAGTTTTATGTAATTCTTTTAACTCATAAGTATAAATAAAAGAATTAAAAACATTTATATAGATATGGAATTAGTACTACCCATGTACAGTACGCACCCTTATTTCCCGCTCACAAATCTGGGCAAGAAAGTACACATTACACACAGCAAAAACACGGTAAACGGTCTCCTGCTTGGAAGGAGAGAAGCAAAAATTCTTTCCTTCTCTTCTTCCAAGCAAGAGACGATTTACCGTGTGTCTCAGAGTCCAGGGTAAGACTCTGCAGATCCAGGGGTGTACAACACAAACGAATGGAAAGCTTCTTGTTTTGTGAAGGCTGAAGTTATTATGGCTCTTTTATTTTTTTTTGCAAGTCATCTGACCAAAGTCTGTATGACACTTCCTGTTCAAATATTTAATAACCATATGCCAACCATATGCTAGGAAATGGGAATAGAAAGCAAGTAACGTTATTCTTACACCCAAGGACAGGTCAACTAGTTTCTAAAAGACTTCACGCTTCTTCTCAAAAGGGCGAACAGGGGGTTTAAAATTCTCTTATGTAAAAAGCTTAACCATTTCTGCTCAAATACAGAAAAACTGGAAAATTTCCTACTTTGTTCTATTTGCTCAAAGAACATCATCTAATTCTACAGATTAAACGCTACTGACTTCAAAACACCACTAATAGAAATAGAACGTTTATCACTAGAACACATTAAGTTCATCAGGATCCAGTCATATCACTACTACTAACTGGAAATCGCCTCTGAAAACTTAAAATGGGTTAACAAACCCTTTGTTATTTCATACTCTGGACCCACAGATGTCAATTCCATGTATTTATTTTTTCAATAGAGAAAATCCAAGGAATAAAATTTGCCTTAGAAAATGGATAATTCTTGTACTGGCCTAGAGAGTGCATCACTTTTGTTCGCACCAAGTTTTAAAACAGGCAGCTTGTGTACCAAGCAGGATCCTGCCCCAAACAACAGAGGACCATGTGCTTCCAGGTGGATCTTCTAATAAAGTCCATGCCACCTGGGCTTTTATGGAAATCCTTCTGATGATGGGTTGCACATATAACAATGTAACTAGCCCTTTGTCATTCAGTTTTAAGGTAAGAAACCAAAACAAACCTTTTGGTTTTGTTTCCTGTTAGGCAAAAATAAATACTAGCACTAAAACCACACTAAAGAATACATTTCACCAGCACGCACTTCAGAAAGGTCCCCTAGATGCACAAAGCTGCCAGAGAAGACGAGGACCTGAGATCAACCAATCACGGAAAGTGAGTAGTGCCAGCCTCAAGCAGTTCTGAAGGAAAATGACCCAAATCCCATAAACAGATGTACACGACGTCCCTTACAGATCCCTGCAGCCAAGGACTAATAAGGGGGGTTCATTCGGGAGTGGGAGTGTGTGTGGGGGGGAGTGTGTGTGGG